>RXPK01003680.1:0-99259 GCA_004143645.1 Protaetia brevitarsis | reverse complement strand
CGATTCTCGAGAACAGGTTATGATTAAGGCCCTTGAAAACTGGGTATACCAAGGAAATTGATAAGACTAGTAGAAATGACTCTAACACAAACAAACAACAAAGTCTTAATAGAGGAGTTTTTCAAAACATTTTAAGTAAGCAAAGGACTAAGACAAGGTGACCCGCTCTCAACGAATTTATTTAATTTAGTTTTGGAAGCAATTATAAGAGAAAGTAAGATACAAACATCAGGACTAGTTTACCACCACAAGGAACAATGTATTGCGTACGCTGACGATATAGTATTACTTACAAGATCAAAGAAAGAACTACAAAAGGCTTTTCAAAGGTTGACGGAACGAGCAAACTTATATGGATTACGAATAAATGAAAAGAAAACAAAGTATATGGCAATGAGAGGGGATATAGCAGAGAATAACAACTACTCAATTTTTAAGGCAGGAGGAAAGGACTATAACATCGAAAGAGTACAGCAGTTCGAATATTTGGGGACGATTGTCACGAACAAAGTCCAGGATGACAAGGAAATAGATCATAGGATATTAAAAGGAAATAGAGTAGTGTGGTCACTGTCAAAAATGTTAAAAGCGAAAAACATATCTAGAGCAGCTAAAATACGTTTGTATAACACAGTTATTCGCCCAGCGGTTTTATACGCCTGTGAAACCTGGACAATGACCAAAGCGAGTGAAAGGAAGCTGGAAATTTGGGAGAGGAAGGTCCTAAGGAAGATATTTGGAGGGAGCAGAGATGGAGAAGGACAGTGGAGAAGACGAACAAACAGCGAAGTATCGGCTATGTACTCAAACCCGACAATTGTTTTTAAAATCAAGGCGCAGAGAAGTAGATGGCTAGGACATATCTTAAGAATGTCGGAAAGTAGAGCAGTAAAAAAAGCCCTATATGGGAGAAGCGCGGTAGGAGGAGAATAGGACGCCCAAGGAAGATGGTACCAACAAGGAAGGAGATGTGGAGAAGATGGGAGTTCGGGACTGGCGGCAGCGAGCGATGGACCGGAAGAGATGGAGAGAGGTAGTGAAGAGTATGGAAGCCAAGGGCCTGCATGGCCTGTAGCGCTGTTATATATACTTATAGCTACCCTAATTATTTTCATTGTATTTTCTTGAAATAAAAGGATTAATTTTTGTCTTTTTTCAATAGGAAATGAGGTGATCCTCTATTTTATAAATAACCGATTTTAGGGATTTCTATATTAATAATGTATTTAAAAATGCACCTAATGTGAATTATCCATTGTTCAAAATTTGAAGTTTTTTGAGAGGTCGTTAAAGTTTTAACTCTGGGTGAAAATAATAACTATTAGCTAAACCGGCAAATCTTTACCTATTTTTCATGACCTGTTCACCAAATCCCTTTTTAGAATTTTAGAAACAAATACGAATTCCCTTTTGACGATGGTAAGGATGTTATATTTAACTAAAATCTATATGCATTCAATGAAAATAATAAAATAAATAAATATGTGGGATGCCATACCGTTTTCATTGTACAGGAAGAATAATCCATCAGATCAAAATTATGCAAATTTTGATCTGATGGATTATTCGTAGTATTAATCACCAAATTTATTAAATCAACCAGACATGGCTCAAATAATGCCTTCATGAAGTTCAAACGTTTCTAATACATATGCAGATGTTATTTACTTCATCTTCAATCTTAAAATTTTGATTATTTCAATCTTAATTGAAAATTTTCGGTCACAAAAAAAATATGTGTTTTTCAAAATATCTTTATTTATCCACGACGTTTCGTTAATTTGATATTTAATTTAAAGTGTTGTTGAAAAACCGTGTTTTCCATTAAAAATTATACATTCTAGTAATTGAAAATGTATTGTTTTTTATTATAATTACCTATTTTATATTTTTTATATACCCTAGGGTAACAAAATAACATACCAGGAATATTACGGGAAGCAAAATAAGTAGTATAGTATAATAAATAGTTAATATAACAATAAGAACTCTAAAAAAAAGAGATATCAATTTAATACGCAACGGATACGTATACAAGTAAGCCCCTCTACAAGCGATCGGCGTTAACGATGGCGACGGGTCTTCAAGTGGTCCCGGACAGCGTGCCAAACATTAAAACACATCAAACGCCTTCTTTAACATCCCGCTATAGATATTTAAAGAATACTAGTACCTATCGTCAAGTGTATGGGTTGTAGCCTTTATTGCATTTGGGTGTAAAACTGAGCAGAGTGTGCCATGCAAGAAAGTATTTATCAAAAAAATCAAAAGGTCATAAATTTGTCGCGTTTAGGGTTTGTTATTTTAGGGACGGAAATATTTAGATTCTTGGCATCGGTCAAAGCAACAACGCATAAGCCACTCCCAGAAGGAAAAAGTGTTTATATCGGCTCCGTAGGGCATTACATTAAAAAAGCGACCTACTGTACGTGCACACGATTAGATCTTCGGTGGTAATTATCTATTAGAGTTTTCTGTTGTAGTAGTCTACTAATGTTCTGTACCTAAAATGCTCATCGCGCAGTATAAAGAATATTAGAGTGGGGACAGTGTAGGTTCCCGCTCTTGTTCGTTTTTAAAATTGTAGAAAAAGAACTGCAGCCGCCAATAATGAATCATATCGCGCAGCCTAAAGTGCATCTTTTAACTTTTGAAAATCGATGTTTATTTATTGAAATCAACACAAATTACTAAATACGAGTTCTGTTCATTTATTTTAATTTTTTTATAATCGTTTTATGAAGGCGGTTGATAGATAGCGTTAGATAGCGTTATGTTTTAATACATTCAGTGGCAGTTGCAAGAGAAGTTCAAATTTTTGGTATTTACAGAATTGAATATTTTTTTTACAACTTATAAGAAGTGGCTTTATAATTTTTTATAACTTACAAGTATAATGAGTTAATTAAGTGAGGATAGATTTTCAAAAACAATTAAAAAGGAAACAAAAATTAAAAGGTCAGAAATACGTCGTTTAGATATAGCAGATGTGGTATGTATGTGCAGTAATGCCTTCTGAATCTACAGTGACTGTAAAAATAGAAACAATTGCTTTGACAATTCTGTGGTCAATTTCATTTGCTTTTGGCTCTGAAAAGATTCACTCCTTCGCATGTACCAAACCAAGACAATTATTCCAACATTGGATCAATTTCTTTTTTAACCTAGAATCTAATTTGCTAATGGCCGATTCTGGGACCTGAAATTGATCCACAGCACTCTTTTTAGCAAGGGTTTTCCTTTCTCCTTTCCTGCAATGACTTAATGCTCATGTACCCAGATCTAATTTTATCTTAGGGTTGGAGTGGCTATAAAAACTTCTTTCGCCCCGTTCTTTTTAGGTATATTGTGATCCCTTTTATCCTAGGAGGCACTGTTTGATTTCGCCCTTTTGATAAAGTCTATCTTTGAGGATGGCTAAATTAGATTTACCATGTAATTCCTTAATAAAAGATATTCGATTTCATCCCATTTATGTAAACATATAAAACATATACGGCCGTTTGCACCGTCTGTGATTAACATTTTAATTAACTAATCAAAGATTAAATTTAATTACGAATTAAATATGATTAGGATTGCACCGAACAAATTTAATTAATGATTAGTTAATTAAAAAGTTTGCCACAGAAATATAGGTTGGTAGTGCGTTAGTTTTTAGTCAAAAATCGTATTTTTATTGGGAACACTGTTCTATCATAATGAAAATTGCCGCTATGCGAATGCGCGATTTTAAGCGGCATTTGAAAGTTATTGGAATTTAAGCTGAAGAAAATTGCTACAGAATTAGATATTGAAATAAAAAAAGTTGAGTAGTAGTTTTAAAATAGAGTATGTGAATGCAGGTTTTTTTTTTTCATTATGCAATCCTTTTATTTGTTTGTTCTGCAAGTGCTCCAATTTTTGATACTTTATTTGACCTCTGCTATTACTTGTTAGAATTATTTTATTATTACCATCATTTCCTTATATATTTTGTTCCTTTTATTTAATAAATAAATGGTTAATTACATACACAATATTTTTCTTTAATAAAGTCAAAGTGATTATGATTTAGAATAAATAAAATATATTTGGTTTATACAAAAGCCAAAGAAAACAAATACCAAAAAAAATGTTCAAAAGTTAATTTCTATATAGCAATGAATTACAAACTGTTGAAATAATTATTAATTAGTAATGCCTGTGTCGCAGCAGGTACATCATCAACAGCGTCATAATTAATCTCATGAAGTTTTAAAATTTCTTGATTTAATTTTTTTTCATTGATTTCCTCTTTACCAACATTTATGGCTATATTGTGCAATACTGAGGTACCAACTATTACTGCCATAAAGGTATCCAGCTTTAAGCGACAACCATATGTCAGTATTGGAAAACATTCTTCTTAGAAACATGCTGTCAATGACATTCCGTGTTGTAATATGACTTTCATTATAATGATTTTTCACAACTGTTTCAGACTTTAACAGTGGGGTCAATAAATATGTTTTTGAGGCATATCCACTGTCGCTTAGGGAAAAGAATGGATCGTTAGTGTGTATTCCCTGGCCATCGTACTACGATATCCATATTTAAATTAGCATCATATAAAAATTGTGAATTTATAGAAAGATATCCTTTCCTATTACGAAATACCTCCGGGTCATTCCCACCTGAAACCATGAGTAATCCTCAAATACATTTATTGTCAGTTTTTATTTCGGGAATTAATTTTTGATTTACCTTGGACTTTCTAAAACCCTGTCAAATATACACTTCTTGCACGCCGCTATTCCTTATCCTAATCTTCAAAGTGAACACTTTAATTAGCTAGCTATTTCAATCTACAGTCACAGATATTTGTATTATAACAAAAAACCGCATAACATAACCTATAATCGCCTATAAACACGATTGTAAACAAAGAACCTACGCTTGCGCCAACTTTAGTTATGAGTTAATTGGTACCTTGGGTACTGATTAACGATAATCACGAATTAAGGATTTAATTATTAGTTAAGCAATCGGTGCAAGAGAATTTAAACTTTAGTTATGATTAAGTTTTAATTATAACTTAATCACAAGCGGTGCAAAGTGCGAGTCTGTAACATATTTCTAGTTCTATTTGATCTCTCTCTCTCTCTCTCTCTCTCTCTCTCCGAATAATCGTTATTTATGTGTAATGTTTTTATTTGTGAAATCAAACTCTACAAGAAGAAATCTTAGGCCTTTGTTATACATATACCTATTTAGCCTACAATGACCAATAAGGAGACCTACTATCATTTTGAGAGTCTTCAAGCCCAAATCTCGCGAGATTTCATTGTGAGATTTTGATGAAACTTTGTCAGTTTGTAGACTTGAGTATTATTCAAGAACACTTTCTGTTGCGGCGGAACTTCAACTTTAGGGCGCCCTCGAAATTCGGCAAAAAATTCGTTATTTGAAATAACTTATAAATGATTTCGGGTCGTATAAATATTTATATATAGGGTGCTACAATAAATACGGAACGGCGTTTATTGAGCTTACTTCATTGAATTTATGAAATCGGTTATAATCACTGCTTTTGTTATCAAGCAATGTATATAAAAGCAATTTGGATAATTATACAAGGTGTCAACAAAATTATGATTTTTGGTATACTTCTTTATTTTGACGAGATATTCTGTATGTGTTATGTGGTTGCTTTCTACATCGAAAATCAGTGAAAAAATATACCGGGTGCTAAACACGCATATGTGATAGTTTTCGAGTGTTGCACGTTTAGATGTAGGAGTATATTATCCCTGGTAACAGGCAGATGGAAAAATAGGACATATCATGCATTAAATGTAGTTAATTTTGGAGATACGTCACTAGCAGACAGTACGTCCCACTTGCAAATATTTTTATTTTATCCGGGGCAATGCGGCCTGCATAACTTAGCTCAGACATTGCTCGGTGTAATATACATAAGAAATTAATTGTTTTTTTTTTTTAAATTAGTATATTGTATTGCAGTTTTGGTAGATAACAGAGTTCATATCAATTCAGCAAAATAAATACTCATATTACTGAAAACACAACAAATTCTTTATTAAATAACTTATGCAATTGGCTTTCGCAAAATAAACTGTCTTTAAGCTTAGAAAAGACAAAATACATGGTATTTCATGCGAGACAAAAGAGTATCGAACATTACAATTTAAGTATAAACAAAAAAGAATTATTTTGCTGTGATAGTACTAAATTTTTAGGAGTTATTTTTGATCATACGTTGACATGGAAAGAGCAATGTGACAGTATTGTGCAAAGTTACACCAAAGAGCTTTTGCTTTTAAACGCTTAAGGTCTCAGATCTTTGTGGATTGTTTAATTTCACTGTACTATGCTGAAATTCAGTTTAGATTACAGTATGGTATACTCTTGTGGGGAAACTCGGCAAGTGCGCATCAAGTATTTTTAGCGCAAAAGTCTGTGATTAGAAGTGTTGCTGGAGCTCATTTTTATGATTCCTGTCGACCAATTTTAAAAAAATATAAAATCCTTCCTCTTTCATGTTTATACATTTTTGAATCGTCATGTTACATATACCAGTCAAAAGCAAATATTCCGACCAACGCGAAAATTCATGATTATGCCACTAGAATAAAAGATCAACTGCACTTACCTTCTAGCTCAATTAATATTATAAGTCAAGGTGCATATAACTTAGGAATAAAAATATTTAATCATTTACTCAACGAAATTAGATGTCATGATAGTTATAAAAGTTTTCGAAAGTCACTAAAAGCATTTTTATTACAACATTTCTTTTACTCCGTGGCTGAATATTTCGGAGAGTAATACGATCTTCTTTTGCTTTCTTTTTCTTTCTGTTTATAAACTTCTTTTTTTTATTTTTGTATCTTATTATTAAAATTATTCATTTATTGTTCTATCATTTTGTTATTTAGTTTGGTGGTGGCTTCATTAATTGTGTTTTCTGACCTATTATACACACACTTGTGTCTTTAATGAATAAATATTATTATTAATATTCATCTGCTAGTACTGTCATATAGTTACGAATGAATAAATAGAGATAGATTATTAGCCGTTCTTAATCTAGTTCGAGCATTTTCGCAGCAGTGACAAAAAAAGTCCTGTGCTCACATTCTGTTCTCTTTTCAAACCGCCTATAAACCAGCAAGCATCTGAATGCGTCAGTATTATTTCGTTTCATCTACATTTCTCTAAGTATGGCATGCTTACCCATCGGAAATAACCGATTCCAGCAATTTGTTGGCCACACAAGCATGAGCATGGGGCAGTTGATTGCCAAAGGCGAAAAATATTATGCATAGAAAAATTTAGAAATAAGTTCAGTGTTGGAACAAATAGAAGAAGGAAGCGACATTTAGAAACGCTTGCAGGGAAACTGTGCTCGCAAAGCTATGCATTAAGAACTGTAGCTAAAACTGTTGGTGTTGACCCGGTGGTAACAACATATTATGCGTGCGTGTTTTCCGGACTAAATTACGGTATTATCTTCTGGGGGTAACTTCGTGGATGCAGAAACAATATTTGTGCTGTAAAAAAGATGTATTAGATCGATATATGGCCTTGTTTATAGAGACAATTGTGTTAGTGTGTTCAAGAGCGTAAAATACTTACGCTGTCATCTATTTATATTTTATAATGTGCTGTTTTCGCTAGGACCCACTACAAAGAATTTTTTGAAAAATATGAAATGGATCATAATTATAAAATAAGAGCTACTTACCATAAAATGTTGTCACCATTATTCACACATTTAACAAAAATTCAGAAAAATGTAGTTTATCAATGCATAAATATATATAATCACGTACCACAAAACTTAAAATTATTGACCGATGTACAATTTAAAAACTATTTAAAAAAATACTTACTTAATAAAGTATTTTACAACGTAGATCAGTTTTTTAAAGAGATGGTATCATAAATTTTTCATTTAATTTGATTGTGCTGAGATTTTAATGTGTTGTTTGTATTGTAACGTTTTTTTGGTTCTTAAAACGTTGTCGGGGTTTTAGAAAAACACACAGGCGATATATTTAAATTCACTTATTCTATTAACACTATTACGGTAATTAAAATCTATTAAAAATGCTTATTAACTATATCACTTAACCACTAATGTCTTTATTTATGTAAACGATATTTATATTACATGTACTAATTCAATCGCGACCGCACTATCGAACTCGTATCGATTGACTGCCTCCTGGCCAACCCGACGCGTTATTTATAGCTGGCGCGAACTTCCAGATTGTTCGGGGGCCTTCTAGAACGTCCTCGAAGATTCTGGAGAATATTCTCGAATCTTCGACCCGGTGCTGCCCTCTGTTATTCG
The DNA here is from genome assembly GCA_004143645.1 of Protaetia brevitarsis. Lineage (NCBI taxonomy): Eukaryota > Metazoa > Arthropoda > Insecta > Coleoptera > Scarabaeidae > Protaetia > Protaetia brevitarsis. The sequence goes on along the minus strand of RXPK01003680.1, from coordinate 90,918 downwards.
TCGTAGGTAGTTCTTCTTCCGCTATGCTAGCGCCATCTAGGGACGCCTATCGGAACCGCCAGTTGAAAAGTTTGGCGCTCGTTACACTGCTCCCTCCTTAGATCTGTTCCGTCCCGGAACAGGAACTATCACCTCCATGAAGATACGAACAGTTCTTCTCCATTCCTACACGACGAGGTCCGGAAGAAATAGCACGCTACCGTCCGTCGCCTCCCTTCTGCTGAGGTTGTAGCTGCATACTAGGAACTCTATTCCAGTATATCGGAAAATTTCTTCGAGCATGTTCCTTACGACCCTCCAGTCCAAGCCATCCAATCCACAGCCTCTTTTGGCACCCTGATCTTATTGATCTCCAGCTCCAACAGCTGCTCTCTTAAACTTATCAGGCTGTCCCACATCGTCCGGTAGGTTGGCTTGCCAATCAGGCTTCTTTGGTCACCAAGTAGAATAAAGGCCGTTTCTTTCTTGGCAAGTGGAGAGCCTTGCCCACCTCAGGGTTCTGGCTTCGGAGATCTTGGACACCACCAAATTCTTCTTGAAGACGGTAGCTATCCCTTGCCCATTGTTAAATCTTGGGCAACACAATGTGCTAACGCGCACCCTTCCGGAGCCAAAAACAAATCCTCCTGAATCTCCGTTGTTACACCATGACGCACTTTGCGGCCATTCCATACTTGTCCATGAACTTTCATAGCTGAGTTCTTCTTCGGGGAGTCTACAAATCGGACCATCTGCTCGTCCTCTTGCTTTACCATTGGGTTTCTTTCTGATGCGATAGATGACGTCATTAATTCGCTTTATCACTTCGTAAGGCCCGTCCCACGATCGTTGCAGCTTAGGTGAGAAGCCTCGACGTCGCTGAGGTTGAACAGCCAGACCAGGTCTCCAGACTGATATCCGCCTTCATTTGCTCTGATGTCGTAGTGTTCCTTCATGCGGTCGCTTGCTTCATGGATATTCGCCCTCACCCGATCGTGAATATCATCCATTCGCCTCCGTAAGTTCGAAACGTAGTCATCTCCAACTACTTCTTCATTCGGTTTAAAGCCGAACTTAAGATCGCATGGTAAGCGCAGCTCTCGTCCAAAAAGCACACTAGATGGACTTTGGCCAGTGGTTTCGTGGACCGATGCTCTATACGCCAGCAAGAATAGATGTAGCTGCTGGTCCCAATCTCGCTGGTGGTCTGCGACAACTTTTGATAGATACTTGATAACTGTCCTGTTCATGCGCTCCACCATGCCATCTGATTGCGGGTGCAAGGCAGTTGTTCGGGTCTTGCGAATACCCAATATTTTGCACATCTCTTGAAACACTGCTGATTCAAAATTCCGTCCCTGGTCGGAGTGAAGTTCAAGCGGCACACCAAACCGACTGAAAAGTTCTTTAACTAAAGTCTCAGCAACTGTTACAGCTTCCTGATTTGGTAATGCGTAAGCTTCCACCCATTTGCTGAAGTAGTCTACTGCAACCAAGATGTATTTATTTCCAAATTCCGTCGTGGGAAATGGTCCGGCAACATCAATCGCAATCCTTTCAAAAGGACTGCCAACGTTGTATTGCCTCATAGGGCCCTCTTCCTTTGGAAGGTCCATTGGCAGCGCGCAAGTTGTACATCTACGGCACCAGTCTTTCACGTCATTCTTGCAATTAACCCAATAGAATCGCTCTCTGACCTTCTCTATAGTCTTCCGGACTCCAAGATGCCCTCCCGATGTTCCATCATGAAGAAGTTTTAAAACTTCGGGAATTCTTGCTTTCGGAACCACAATCTGAAGTCTGCTATTGGTCCCAGCTTCGTCTTCTAACACTCGTCTGAGAAGACCATTTTCCATTACCAAAGAGCCCCACTGAGCCCAATACGATTTTAGCTCTCGCGAATATGGTGCTACCGTTTCCCAGTTAGGCCGCGCTTCTTGCATCTTCCACTCCATCACACGCTTCAAAACTTCGTCAGACTCCTGGTCAGCTCGGATTTGGTCTTCAGTCCATCTATCATCTATGACAGTAGTCCTCAAGCAGGTTGCTTCATTTTTCTCTTCGGCACGACAGCAGTGCGTACAATCCTTGGACAGGGTCTCCTCGATAGTGCGTCAGCGTTTCGATGACTGGTTCCAGGCCGATGTTCCGAATCAAAGTCATACTCTTCAAGACGCTCTATCCATCTGGCAACCTGCCCTTCCGGATTCTTGAAGCGTAGCAACCACATCAATGCCGCATGGTCGGTTCTTAACAAGAACTTCCTGCCATAGAGATATTTATGAAAGTGCTCTATAGACTTAACTACGGCCAACAGCTCTCTCCTGGTCACACAATAGTTGCGTTCCGGTTTCGACAGCACTTTGCTGAAGTAACCGAGCACTTTTTCGTGGCCATCTTGAACTTGGGACAACACGCCTCCGATGCCCACGTTGCTGGCATCAGTATCCAAAATGAATTTTCCTTCAGCCTGTGGATAGCACAAGATGGGCGCAGTGGTCAGCCTCTGTTTCAATTCTTCAAAGGCATCCTGGCAGCTCTTCTCCCAGACGTAGTCTCTGCCCTCTTCAGTTAGTCTCGTGAGAGGCTTGGCGATGTTAGCAAATCCAGGAACGAATCGTCGGTAATAAGTGCATAGCCCAAGAAAACTTCTTATTTGATGCTTGTCCTTCGGAACCGGCCAAGACTTGACCGCTTCTATCTTCCCTGGGTCAACCGACACTCCATCCTCTGATACTACGTGGCCGAGGTAGTGCACTTGCTTCCGGAACAGGTTGCACTTTTTGGGGTTAAGCTTCAAATTCGCTCCTTTCAATCGCTGAAATACTTGCTCCAAATTCTTCAAATGGTCCTCAAAAGATTTTCCTAAGACAATTATATCGTCGAGGTATACCAAGCAAGTTTCCCAGGATAGTCCTCTCAGTACGTTTTCCATCAATCTTTCAAACGTCGCGGGAGCATTACATAACCCAAATGGCATGACGTTAAATTGCCACAATCCTGTCCCGATCGTAAACGCCGTCTTCTCCTTATCCTTTGCCTCTACTTCGACTTGCCAATAACCACTCTTCAGGTCGAGGGTCGAAACTACCTTACACCCACCTAGGGTATCTAAAGTGTCATCGATTCTGGGCAAAGGATAACTGTCCTTCTTGGTTACATTATTTAGTTGTCGGTAATCTACGCAGAACCTAGTTGAACCATCCTTCTTCTTCACCAGTACCACTGGAGAAGCCCATGGACTGTTCGATGGTTCAATTACGCCATCCTGCTCCATATCCTGTATAATTTGTTCTGCTTCGGCTTGTTTCGCCAATGGCAATCTTCTGGGGGCTTGGCGGATTGGTTGGGCATCTCCAGTGTCTATTCGATGTCGTACAACAGTAGTCCTGCCCCTCGTGTTCCGGTCTTCTGCTTGGAAAAGATCTTGGTAGCGTCCAAGCAGCTGTTTCACGGTATGGCGTTGTTGTGTTGTCAAATCCTTGCAAGACAAGTCAATGAAGTTATTCAACCATCTAGGAAGCGGATCTGGAGTTATTGTTACGCCATCCTCTTTGTTGACAATCGACGACACACTAGCACAACTTCCCAAAGGTACGCCCTTCCTCAGCTTTACTGGATAACTATTGACGTTCATCAGTCGGACCGGCAATTTTTCTCCAGCTTGTATCACTGCCTTAGTAACCAGTATTCCACGACCTTGACCGCTAATCGCTCCCGGTTCCAGCATTAAAACTTGCCCTTTGGGAATATCTCCACTCACGCTCGCTTCCACAATGGTTTCACTGCGGCTCGCCACAGTTACTTCTTCTGCCAACACTACGCAGGCCGACATATTCTTGCTATGGTTAAGAATAACTTCTTCTTTGCCAACCTTCAACACTCCTGCTTGCAAGTTCAGTTTGAAACCAAATTCTGTCATTATGTCCATTCCGAGGATTACGTCTTGTTCTATATCTGCAACTACTACACGATACTGGAATGCAGTATCACCAATACGGAAGTGGGCCATCGTCTCCCCCAACACGTTGACTGTTTGCCCAGTTGCCGTACGTAGCGTCCACCTGGTTGGATATATCCGGTTCGTCCTTCCCACTGCTTCCGGCCGAAGAATTGTCATTGTTGCACCAGTATCTAGCAGTAAATCTCTCGGTTTCCCATTCACATGCCCATACACGACGAGGCTGCTAGGTCTACATCCCACTGAAGCAACAATCACTGGTGTTACTGGGGCATCAGCTACATAGGTCGACGATCGCCCCTTCCCGTCGGCCCATTTTAGTTTTCCGTCGGCTTTGGTTTCGTGGATCGGGACACCGACTACGTATGTGCCCCATCCTTCCACAATTCCAGCATCGTCTTCCTGGTTGCCTAGTTTGCACGGACATTTTCGTCATCAATTCCGTCATATTTTTCGTCATCATTTCGTTTAATTTCGTCATAATTCCTTCTAATGGCTCTTCTTCCTCGTGACTCCTAGAACACGGACGCGAGCAGGTCCTTTGACCGATTGCTTCACGGCTTCAAAATCTAGTGCTTGAGCTAAAGCCTGGTTCAACGTTTGCGGCCGAGCGAGCTTTACTGCCTGTTGAGTATCCTTATCAAGCAGGCCATCCAGGAATTTTTCCACAGCGAGACTCTCGCACACATCTTCCGGTACCGTTGGGTACGCACTCTTATTAGACGAACGACGTCAGCTTCATACTCCTGTAGAGTCTCGTTCGACCTCTGACAGCGATTTTTCAACTGCGAGCGATATACTTGCTGCAGATGTTTATTACCGAAACGCATCTCCAATTGATTAAGTAGCGTTTGGTAATTTTGTCGCTCCGTCGAAGGAATAACCTGGAGTACCTTCAAAGCATCGCCGCGCAGAGCTACTGATAACATGGCTGCTTTGGTAGCTTCCGTCCAGCCATATACCGTAGCTGTGGTATCCAGCAGCGTCAAATAGTCTTCCAAGGGAGTCTTCCCGTCGAATGTAGGCAGGTCACATTTATTTTGAACCGTACAGATGGGCACTGAATTTCTTGGTTCCATCTGAGTGCTTTCCGTATTGGTAGAATTTCCAGTTTCTTCCGTGTTTCGTATGGTTCCAGAATGAATTTGTTCTTCTAGCACCTTCATGCGATCGTCCAATTCTTCAATCATTCTAGATTTTTCGTCGATTCTGTTCATTAATTCGTGTTTTACATTAAGAGAATTTTCTATAATTTTTTCTTCCAATTTTCTAGAATTTTCTGTAACTTTCTCTTCTAGTTTTCTAGAATTTTCTATATTCTTCTCGTCCATGTTTTCAATTTTTTCTAGAACTTTCTCTTCTAAGTTGCGAGAATTTTCTAGAACTTTCTCTTCTAGTTTTCTAGAATTTTCTATATTCTTCTCGTCCATGTTTTCAATTTTTTCTAGAACTTTCTCTTCTAGTTTTCTAGAATTTTCTATATTCTTCTCGTCCATGTTTTCAATTTTTTCTTCTAGTTTTCTAGAATTTTTCTGAGAATTTTCTAGAACTTTCTCTTCTAAATTGCGAGAATTTTCCGTAAGTTCTTTTAGAAGTTCGCCATTACCACCAGACACTTCAAACAAATATGTCTCAGGATCTTCACCAGCTGCTTCTATTGCTCTTCGTAATCTCGACTGAAGCTCGGCCTTCCTTCCACTCGTATCTTCATCCCTTTCTTCTAATTCCCGTTTGAGATCTACCACTTTCAAATCCACTTAATTTACAGTATTTCGCTGCCATTGTTTCTAATTAAACACTATTAGTCCACTAATATATCGCCAAATACCCCACACCTGACACCAATTGTAACGTTTTTTTGGTTCTTAAAACGTTGTCGGGGTTTTAGAAAAACACACAGGCGATATATTTAAATTCACTTATTCTATTAACACTATTACGGTAATTAAAATCTATTAAAAATGCTTATTAACTATATCACTTAACCACTAATGTCTTTATTTATGTAAACGATATTTATATTACATGTACTAATTCAATCGCGACCGCACTATCGAACTCGTATCGATTGACTGCCTCCTGGCCAACCCGACGCGTTATTTATAGCTGGCACGAACTTCCAGATTGTTCGGGGGCCTTCTAGAACGTCCTCGAAGATTCTGGAGAATATTCTCGAATCTTCGACCCGGTGCTGCCCTCTGTTATTCGTCGTAGGTAGTTCTTCTTCCGCTATGCTAGCGCCATCTAGGGACGCCTATCGGAACCGCCAGTTGAAAAGTTGGCGCTCGTTACAGTATTACTGCACTTGACGTTTTCTATACTGTATGTATTATGAAAATATATATTATTATTATTGTTATTAAGATGTACAACTACATTGTTATAGATACGTATGAATCGAAAAAGGATGGTTAGGTAGTTGTGAAAAGGGGACCTAGAAAAACAAAACGTCGATTAAGAAAATTGCAGTTAGAGGAAGTAATGGTATCAGTTAAGGCAAGTAAATAAGAAGAGATGCAGCATATCAAGCTAAATATAACTACTTGGAAAGAAATTTGCCGAAGGCCAATTTTACATGAGTCAACTTCATAAAAGCTTTCCTCTATTTGATATAGAAATATGTATAAAATCATGTCTTATAGGTTATGATAATTCTTAGCGACTGGTATTCTAATCAAATAATCTATATATTTATCAACTTCTGTTATGAAACAACGGCAATTGCTTGTAATATTTCATCGTATATTTAATTGATACAAATTAGAATTTGTCCTCTTGCCATGTTAGTTATTTCACAAAAAATAACTACATGTGTGTTATGCACATACAATATGGATATCTACTTTAGAACTTTTTCATCCATCGAAGGCAATTACAATCAATTCTAACCTAATTTTGCAATATCATGACATTTAAGCGTAAATACCATGTAATCTAATAAGTGACACAACCTAAAAGACCTATTGATTTATCCCGCGTTCTGTATCCATGTATTAACTCCCAGCAGAAACACTTTTTTACGTCCGATGGCAAACAAGAATAGCGCATTCCTGCTGTGGGTTGGCATTCTAGTGCTGTTACCAGCAAAAGTTACGCGAATTTTTCACGCCGACTGTATGCATGTAAATATGTGCACTCGAATAATTAAGCCCAGGTAGGTTAAAACGTTAAATACTTTCACTTAAAACCGTCCTGTCGTCGTATGGTGCTGATAGAATGAGTTCTCGCATTCGCCGAGGGATCGCGTCTTAAACGGCGGTGGTAGCCCGAGGAGGACCCGACGTTTCGCCTTCGCACGGTGTCGAGTGTGTAGGGTGTGGCCACAATTATAAACTAGGTAATTAATATCGGCCTCCTCTGATCTGTTCGCATTTAACATTGTTTACGACGTTCGCCGACCGATCGTGCAAATTGCTTCCATTGGTCGGCATGGGTTTCTTTTTGTTACGGTATAGAAACTGTCTCCTTTCGCATTTGAATTACAAAAGAGAACCGGTCGATCGGTATTAAGAGATACTAATTTGTATTAAGACCGTAATTTGTATACTCACTCGATGTTTGTTTTATTGTGATGGATAAATTTAATAATTTAAGGAACTAATTCCTGTGAGAATATTCTAGGATTCGCTTCTTCTATCTCTGAAATTATGAATAACCAAAGTTGGTAGTCAGGAAACTACATTAAAAAAAAAAACTTGCTGACGGCTTCTTAGCTTTTACCTTGATAACTTACTGTTGTGTACTGGTGGTACCAGCATAAATGCAAAATGAAAAGAAAAAAAAATGAAAATTTAAATTTACTAGCAAAGCGGATAAAAATTTAAAAGGGCGCAAAAGAACTCTTAACTTCAGGGTTACCCTCACAATTAAACTAATCATGAAAAATAAAATGTGGGTGAAAGTAACCAAAAATAAAAGAACTGAAATTTTGAATGACGTTAATAATCATTGAATTTATTTTTATAAAAAAAAAAAGAAAAAAAAACATTTAATTACAATGATGCAGAAATAAAATCATGAATTTAAGATTCTGGTCAAAAACAAAAACTGCATTAGACTCTACAACTAAAAAAGGACGATGCAAATCCTTTAACAAACAAAGAGGTAGATTTGTTCTAGAAGAAAATCCTATTTCACAAAAAATCCACGTGGTTTCAAAATTCAAACACACTAAATTAATTTAAACGTGGACAAAACAAGTATATAAATATAAAATTGAAATTTAAAAACAAGCACAATGCTTCTTTTCACCTAAACCGAGGTGATTAATTAATTACAAAACAGCAAAATATAAGAAAAAACGAAAAATTAACTCTTTAAACTTAAAATTCCTTCTAGAGCAAATATAATAACTGATCTTACATCCGACTTGTGTACACAATAAAATACAACAGCAATTATTAATTAAAGAGTTCCTTGAAGGACGATAAAAATTTCAAATTGAACGAACAACATATTAAATAAAAAAAAAGAATTTACCAAAAATGAAAAGAAGAAAATAAATAACATGTACTTACTCCGCAATCTTTCAAGGAACTACCTTTTAGGGGCCCAAACATCGCATACATATAACAATTTGCAATTACGTGCCAAAACAGCGCATGAATCGCAAAGAAAATAAAAACTAGAATATTACAATGAACTACATACAATACTGGTAAACGCAAAATGTGCAACTGAATGAATTTAAGTTTAAACAGAACAATTAAAATACTTCCAACAATCAAATCAATTAACAAAATCTTATCCAAAAATAAAACATTAATTTTTAATTCTGAGAGAATTTACCCGACGCATTGACAAAGATTGATCTCTATTAATAAAATAACACGGAATTTACAAACCCCGGGGTGCCAAACCACAGCCATAATGGTTGCCCATTATGCTTCTGATAAGTATTACCACCAAAGCATCGGGAACCTCTTTATAACTATAAACAGCAAAAGATAGGGAAAAAAACAAAAAGGTCTATACAAATTTAATGGTGATTTTATGTCCATAATTGGATTAGACTTTCAGTTTGGAAAGAAAAGGTGTAGAAAAATACTTCCCAATTATGATATTCTATTTTATTTACCGGTTTCGGGTTTTTGCCTTCTTCATTTTTTAATTTTAAAAAACAATTAATGCACCTGAAGAAGCCAGAAAAGCCGAAACCGGGAGTTCAAAGGAGTTTTTATTATCAAATGCAGTAAATAAATTAGAATTTCATAATTGGGAAGTATTTCTCTACACCTTCTCCAAACTGTCTTAAACGGTTTCTGTTAATGCTCCTACTTTCTGGGAATAGCAAAATTGAATCCCAGGAAGTTTGTAATTAATTTTGTAATTATAATCTTGTTTTCTTGACCAATAGGGTTTTTATTTTAAATCAAATTCTTGATTATAGTGGCCATATGTTTAATTTATTCTACAAAAATAAACGCGATATGTCTATCCGAGCATTGGCTCAGACAAAATGAGCATTTACACATGGAGGGCTTTGAGGTCGCTTCCTGTTTTTGCAGGACTGATAATCTTCATGGTGGCTCGTGCATCCTCATAAAAAATGATGTGGAATATATTGAACTTGAACAGCTGAAAAAGAAAAGTAAAGAATTAGTCCTAGAATGTTCAGCTATTAAAATTAAAAAAAAAAACAAAATAATTCTTATTAATATCTATAGACCACCGTTGGGAGATATTGAAACATTTTTTGAGATCCTGAATGATATATTGTTTAAAGCTTTCGGGGGGACATATACTTTGATACTAAGTGGTGATTTTAACATTGATCTTAACATAAACAACAGAAATACTAAAAGATTCTTAAATTTATTGAAAATGTTTAATCTAAAGCAAACCATTCTACAAGCGACAAGAATAACATCTACAACAAGTACCATTATTGATAATATATTTTACAAATCACGAAAAAAATAATGCAGAAGTAATAGTCTCAGCTTTATCTGACCACTTAGCACAGAAATTAAGTCTTTCTTTAGATACTCAGCTTGTACAGCGCACTCGTAAGATAGAAAGACGAGTATATACTCCAACACGTCTAGCTTTAATAAATCAATTAATCGGTGAAGTGGATTGGACTCCAATGACATATACTCAAGATGTAGATTTATGTTACAACTTATTTAGCGATATATTAACAGCTATTATTGACAAAACAGTAAAAAAAGAAATTGTTAGCTCATCCAATGATAATGCAAAAACATGGATTACTGATGAAATAAAGAGGATGTCAGCTACCAAGAGGCAGTTGTACGAAGGGATGCTGAGTGGTAGAATTAGTAACGAGGTTTACAAACAGTATTGTAAAATACTGAGAACAGAGATACAAGAAACAAAAAGAGCGAAATATCGGAAAATAATTTCAACCGCACAAGACAAAGCTAAGATAACCTGGCAGCTAGTTAATCAACTAAAAGGAAAAAACCAAAAAAAAGGATTTGATATTAATGATCTCAAAAAACATGATGAAAAAATCGAGGATGTTTTGAAACGAATAAATGAGCACTTTGTAGAAGCATGTAAGAACATAAGAAACAATAATGAACTGCCACTTAGTCTAGTGACGTATGTACCCGCCACTTTCTCTTTGTTTCTGACAGATGAATATGAGGTGGAAAGGACTATACGTGACCTAAATAACTCCGCAGCTGTGGGATCTGATGAAATACCATCATCACTTCTCAAGGGGTGCTCTGGAAGCCTGAGGGGGCCGTTGGCCCACATTATAAACCTATCTTTCCAGCAGGGCAGATTCCCCAAAGCTTTACGGTACGCCATTGTAAAACCGATCCATAAAAAAGGAGATGTAACTGATATAACTAATTACAGACCAATAGCGCTAACATCTGTAATCTCAAAAGTTATAGAAAAAATAGTACAAAACAGAATGATAAAGTTTATAGAGCAACAAAATATTGTAACAAAAAATCAGAATGGTTACATAAAGGAAGATCTACAACACGCGCCGTTTTTCAATTTCTGGAGGAAATAATACATGGTTTGAACAATGGTGGGGTAACTGCTGGAATTTTCATGGACCTTTCGCGGGCATTTGATAGCGTCGACCATAACATCTTGCTGGCGAAGATCGAAAGAATGGGATTTCGAGGGGTTGCTTTGCGTTGGATCGAATCCTTTGTAACTGATAGGAGGCAATGTATACAGGCTTACGCTGAGTCCGGCTCCGAGATAAGATCTGAATGGTGCAGCGTGAAATTTGGAGTTCCCCAAGGATCAATTTTGGGCCCACTTTTGTTCTTATTATACATCAATGATTTGCCGGGGGTCATTGAGAGCTTGATGGTGCTTTTCGCGGACGATTCGGCAGCTGTTGTTAGGGCCGGCTCTTCGGTGGAGGCGACTCGAGTCATCAAAACATCTTTAATAGACCTTAATGGATGGTTTCAACAAAATAATTTTAAACTAAATATCTCTAAAACGCAGCTCATGATATTTAACCGTAACATTGATCTTAATGTGAATATCCAACATCTAGGTGAAGAACTTACCTGTACGGAAGAAACCACCTTTCTGGGACTGCGCGTGGACGGCGGCCTGTCTTGGCGATCCCATGTCGGCCTCATGGTTTCGAAGCTGAGTGGCTTGTGCTATGCACTGAAGGTGATCTCTACCAATCTGGGTTGTGATGTGGGTCTCCAGTTGTACTATGCTAGTGTGCACTCAAGGCTAAGGTACGGTGTTGTGTTTTGGGGACAAGCGGTGGACGTGGCTAGTGTTTTTGTGGCGCAGAAGGCTTGTCTACGGGCTGTATTTGGTCTAAAACCAAGAGACTCGTGTAGAAGTGTATTTAGGGACTATAACATCTTAACCTTACCATCGCTCTACATACTAGAAAGTGCGGTTTTTACACATACCAACTACGCCGACCTTTTCGCTAAATACGAGTTGGTGCATGGTCATAACACTAGGGGTACAGCGAAATCATATCTCTTGCCACCTAAAACCGAATTGAGCAAAATACAGAAGTCTTGTTTGTTTCAATGCTTAAAGATATACAACCACTTACCAGTAGAAGTAAAAAACTTGCCACCCAAAAAATTTAAATATGCACTAAAAAAATATCTACGTAACAAAACATTTTATAACGTCAGCGATTTTTTCACAGAAAAAATATATTTTAACGAGACATAGATCTGTTTGTGTTTTTTGTATTTGTATTATTGTCTTATTTACATATATGTCTTTTAACATTTATACATTTTTTTATTACCTACTGTTGACGATCTCTTACGCTGTATAAGCATTATGAGGTGAAATATATTTATTATTATTATTATTATTATTATTATTATTATTATCCCGGGGGGAACCTGTAACCCCTACCGGGCGCGTCCCCGGGTGGCGGATAGGGGAATGCTCGCTGATCTTCGGATCGGAGGGTAGGAGGGAAATAAAATACCTCCCGCGGACTAACAGGTTTGTGATCGGCTCCCGCTGCTGCGCCCTGGGAGTGCTCCCCCCTCGGGCGGTATTCTCGACCGCACGGGATGGGGGGCTGATGTGAGCTTGCTCTGCTGAGGGGTTGCTGTGGCGTGGAGTCAGGAGCCAGCCACTTCGGGCCCTGATCAGGTAGTGTGCGACGAATGCGGAGGTCGGAATCCGCATCGCTCCGGGCGAGTTCCAGTCCGTCCGTGTTTTCCGGGACTGGTAAAGTGAAGGTCGGGCCTCAGGGAACTGGGGTAGGAGAACACCACTCCGAGGGTACACCCGTTCCCGATTATTTCAGCCCGCCCCCTCGCACACGAAGCGCTGGTGTAAAACGTAAGCATGTCACTTAAAACTAAAGAGAACGTAGATGAGGCAGAGGTATTTAGCCCGAGGGCTTTCACGAAAAGTTCTCTGATGCAGAGAACGCCACCGAAGAGACAGAACAGCCAGGGGGGAAGTGTTGATCTCGACGCCACCCTTAAAGGCAGTGAGGAAGAAATTCTGTTCCGGTTCTCCCCAATGGAGGAACACATCTCTCGAGCGAGAAGTGATGAGGAGAGAGAACTAGAGAAATGCAGGGGCATCATCCGTATGATGAAAAAAGCCATGGAGCGTCAGAAAAACATTAGTGCTGACGTGAAGAAGGGTGTCGTGTTACTGGAAGAGTCGATCGATGTGATCGCTAACTTGCGGAGCTCGTGGGAAGTCCGCAGAGCGGTGCATCGCTCACCAGCAGACCCAGACGTCGCCCCAGGCTCCTCCCACTCCTGCAACTGGTGGCAAAAGACCCGCCACCAGTCCCACCGCCGAGTGGACAGAGGCTCTGTCGAAGAGGGGAAAGCGCAGAAGGAAGGTGGAGAAGGAGAAACCCCTTGAAAAAACCCCTGGACCTGTGGAGGGAGAAAGGAGTAGTGAAGGAGAGAAAGAGAAAGAGAAGAAGAAAGCGCGGAAGTTGCCGGAGGCAAAACCGACCGCTAAGCAAAAGGGCGTCAAGACAGGGAAGAAGGGTAGGCAGGTTAAACTGCGGCCCGATGCCCTGCTGATCAAGCCGGCTCAGGGCAAGTCTTATGCTGAGGTCCTGGGCAAAATCAGAGGAACCGTCAACCCGGAGGAGACGGAAACAGAAATCCGGGCTGTGCGACAGACCCGGTCTGGTGACGTCCTCCTGGAATTCGGGAAGAACTCCAAAAATGGAGTGGGATTTGGAGACAAATTGAAGGCGGTACTCGGCGAGATGGGAACGGTCCGAAATCTCGAACCAAAGGTCACTTTGGAGATGCGTGACCTGGACAGTTGCACTACGGTAGCGGAGGTCCAGGAAGCCATCAAGAAACACGTGGGCGACGCTGACGCCGATGTTAAGGTCTCCCTCACTAACACCAACAGCAGGGGACTCAAACTGGCGATCATCCAAGTAGGAGATCGGCTCGCGAACGAACTTCTGAAGGCGACCCGCATCAAAGTGGGTTGGATCTGTGGTAGAGTTCGTAGGAGGGCAGAGGTGCAGAGATGCTATAGATGCCTGGGGTACGGTCACCTTGCCGGCTCTTGTAAAGTCACCGATAGAAGCAATCTCTGTTTTAAATGCGGAAGTCCCGAGCACAAGGCGAGGGACTGTAAAACGACCGGCAAGTGCCAGATTTGTGCTGAGGCAGGGCAGCCTCAGGAGAAACTACAGCACGTGCCTGGAACCAGGAAGTGCGCGACATACCTGAGCGCTCTGGAGAAAGCTAGGAAGAAATGACCACGATCTTCCAAACTAATATGAACAGGAGCCGACTGGCTGATGAACTCCTGTATCAGCTTGTGTACGAGTCCAAGGCAGATATAGTTCTAATCAGCGAGCAATACCGGGATCGTGATCAGCCCACCTGGTTCCCGGACTCGCTGGGCACTGCTGCCGTGTGGATAGCCGGTCTAACCAATCCGCGAGTGGAGAGGCATGGCCGTGGCGAGGGTTTCGTTTGGGTCAGGGTCGGAGGGGTAACGTACTTCAGTTGTTACCTCACACCCAACGAGCCCATCCAACAATTCAGGGGGAAGGTAGATGCCCTGGAGGACGCCGTCTTTCGCACTCACGGGGATATCGTCGTCGGTGGGGACTTCAACGCTAAGGCGTTGGAGTGGGGCATGCCCCATCCGGATTCCCGGGGGAAGTACATCCTCGAGATGGCAGCCAGGACCGGACTTATTGTCCTAAATGTGGGAGGCGTAACAACTTTCCGCCGTCCTGGTTACACCGAGACAATCCCGGATGTCTCCTTTGCTTCCGAGGCACTGGTTTCGAGGATCACAGACTGGAGAGTCACGGAGAAGTACACTGGAAGCGACCACCAGGCCATTATCTTCACTGTGTGCGGCTTACGGGAAACCTCTCGTTTGTCCACGCCCGTGCCTGGGGGATGGAACATTGCCAGGCTGAATCCCGACCGATTCTTTGGGGTTCTGTCCGAGACACAGATCGGAGCCGGACCAACTGGGAAGGGGAGAGATCGGGCGGGGCGCTCGTGGAGTCGACAATGGCTGGCATCGCTAGAGCCTGTGACGCCGCCATGCCCCGGAGGACCCCTCGTCGGCGTGGATACTCCGCTTACTGGTGGACGCCCGAGATAGCCGAACTGCGCAAACGCTGTCTTCGTCTGAGACGAGCTGCGCAAAGAGCTAGAGATCGTGACACGGCTAATGCAACATCTGCAGAGCATCGGGAAGCGAAAAAGGCACTTCGACGTGCGATTAACCAGAGTAAAGCACGCCGCTGGAAGGAGCTGATCGCTGATGTGGACTCCGATCCTTGGGGACTCGGGTACAAGATCGTAACCCGCAGGCTCGGAGCTATGAAGTCACCGGCCGCCCTGGAGCCGGCTAGGATGAAGCGTATCGTCCGGGCACTTTTCCCACTCATTCTGTGAGACGGGAAAGAAGCGTCGGAGAAGTGATCGATTTCCCTCCATTTGAGGAGGAGGAGCTCAGAGCAGCGATGGAATCCCTCCCTAATAGGAAGGCACCGGGACCGGATGGCGTCCTGTATGAAATTCTAAAAATGGTGCACCAGCGTTGTCCACACTTACTGCTGGACATGTACAATGGGTGTCTGGCTGCGGGGGTCTATCCCTCCCGCTGGAAAGCAGCCAGACTGGTGCTTATCAATAAAAAAGAGGGAGACCCGGACGACCCGACCACTTACCGCCCCCTGTGTATGCTTGACACCGCGGGGAAGGTTCTGGAAAAACTCGTCCGGGGTAGACTTCATACGGCGATAGATGACGCTGGGGGTTTGTCCCCTCGCCAGTACGGATTCCGTCGCGGTAGATCTACCGCTGATGCTCTCCTGGAGGTCTCCGAGGCCGTGGATAGGGCAGAGGACTACAACCACTATTCACGCCGCATCGTCCTCCTCGTTACTCTGGACGTGAGGAACGCCTTTAACTCGGCAAGGTGGACGGACATACTGGATGCGTTGGAGCGGGTCTTTCGGGTGCCGCCGTACCTCCTCCGGATGGTCGACGACTATCTGAAGGATCGCACCGTAACATATGAGAGTAACAGGGGCATATGCACCCATGAAGTGACGTCGGGGGTCGCGCAGGGATCTATCCTGGGGCCGGACCTCTGGAACGTCCTCTATGATGGGCTCCTGAAAGCCGAGATGCCCGAGGGTGTTGTGATGGTCGGGTATGCGGATGACATCGCGTTACTTATAACAGCGCGGGATGTCGAGCTGGCCCAACTCACTCTCAACCAATCAATGCGGAGAGTAAACCGCTGGATGGTGGACCACGGTTTGACCCTGGCCCTCAACAAGACGGAGTTGGTCATCCTCTCCAAGAAACGGCTGCCACCCTCTCTTCCCTTTCGAGTGGGTGATGTTGAAGTGAGGACGAGCCCGGCGGTGAGATATCTCGGCGTGATGGTCGACGCTAAAATGACCTTTTGGCGTCAGATCCTATACACCGCTGACAAAGCCGCGAGGATGACTGCGGATTTAAGCCGGTTGATGGCAAACATTGGAGGTCCTCGAGCGAGTAGAAGGAGACTGCTCATGACGGCGGTACAGTCGGTGCTGCTATATGGATCAGAGCTTTGGGCGGACGCTCTCAATAAACAACTGTACCGTAAGAGGCTGGCCCAGGTACAGAGGAGGGCTGCGTTGCGGGTGGCCTCGGCATACCGCACTGTATCGGAGCCGGCAGTTCTGGTGGTGGCGGGAGTCATCCCGGTAGCACTGCTGGCCCAGGAGAGGAGACGCATGTTCCTCAGGAGGCACGGCATTGGAGAGGAAACAGCCGCCGACGACAGGGAGACCACCCTACTCGCTTGGCAGCGACACTGGGCGACGGAGGAAAGAGGACGGTGGACCGCGAGGTTAATTCCGCTACTCCGTCCTTGGATTAAGAGAGGTCATGGTGAGGTGGACTACTACCTCACCCAGTTCCTGACTGGCCACGGCTATTTCAGGTCCTATCTCCACCGCATGGGAAAAACGGACTCTGAAATATGCCTTTACTGCCCCGGTGAAACCGATGACGCCCACCACACATTTTTCTCCTGTGTGAGATGGGCGGAGGATAGAATGGAGCTCCAGGCGGAGATTGGGGAACTCTCCCCGGATACTATTATCCAAAAAGTAGTTGAAAGGGAGAGCTACTGGAGTAGCTTGTCGCGGTACGTCCACCGCGTGCTGCGTATCAAGAAGGGCGACTTAGATCGCATCACTGTGATATGAATATGTAGTATTTATTATATGTGTATATTTATTTATTTATTAATTTATATATTTACCCGTTGTGTATGTCGGTTCCCTTTTGAACCATTATGTGGTGTGTTTGTCGGTTCCCTTTTGAACCATACGTTGGTGTGTGGCCTCTATACAGCCAAATTAAGCAGACCCAGCCCGAAGTTATGTGCTAAACGGTCCCGGGCCGGTGTCTAGGAGACGGGGGGTGTTTTTAGCTGGTAGTCTTCTTTTGAAGGAGTCCAGCACTTCGTGCGTAAATGCATTTTCACCTCCCACGAAAAAAAAAAAAAAAAAAAAAATTATTATTATTATTATTATTATTATTATCTTTGCTAAATTACACGGTTCCCTGATGTTTCGATGGCAATCCATCTGCTTCAAAGGTCTAGTTATTTTACAACTACAATATAATAAACGTTTATGGTAATTTACTATTCACTAATCTAGATTAGATTACTGTATTCCGAAAATTGCAGTCATTTGGCATTTCTAGTTGTTGGTTGGATGTTTACTAAATATATAAATACGATATAAAAATGGCACGTGCTGCTCCAGCACAACATACAAAAATATATTAAAGAATTTATTAATATTTTTACTTTAGTTGGATCACGTCCAAGAGCACATTACTATAGAAAGTCAAATATAATCACCACAATATCCTACACTATCGGAAGCTTATTTTTTTCAACATTGATGGGTCCTGGTTAGAAAACACAATTCGAGTGTGCCAAATCTGGTGCCATCGGCTGTATTGTAAAGTTGGCTCTTGTTTTCGAAATATTCATGTGTAAAGATTGTAGACAGAAAGGTCCGAAAAAATATTTTTGTCTATTTTTTAACCATTTATTCAACAAATTCCCATTGAGTTCGATAAAATTTCGTCATCGGAATACTTAATCGGCCTGATATTCGGCATTTGATGAAAGACACCATGTGAAATTGCCCTCAGTGGCTCAGAACTCGTGGCATAGGATTTTGTTAAAGTGCCCATTGAGAATGATCTCGGGATTCATCGATCCGATAACTGTGGCCTTTACAATCAAGACAGGTTCCTTGTTTTTCACTGTATCAATATTCAAATGTCATTAAAAAATCATTTCTTGTATGGATGTGTGGCAAAATTAGCTGAACAATCACCAGCCGAATCACATGAGCATGACGAGCGTATCCACCAAGTGACGGCAAGACTCAAATATTGGTATAGTGAGGAAAAAAATGGATACTCCTTTAGTGGATATTTGTTGGACTTTGCAAGAAGGATCAGAAATAGAATATGTCTGGGAAAAAAATATATGTGGCAAATATACAATTTTTAGGAAAAAAAAACTTTTCTATACAGGGTGATTCACGAAACCTCTCCATTAAAAGTTTTTAAATTTGCATTGATATCTCGATTTTGAGACATCCGGATTCAGCAGAATTAGCTATGATCTATTTAGAAAAAATAGTTTTATCTATATCGCACTTCCGGTTACATAGAAAGTCGTGGGCAACTTTGATATTATAAATAGAAATATATGTGATGAAAATGTTGTCGTATCCTCCACAAGGTATGTCAAAAATGCGTCGTCGGCATTGGATAAAACGTAAGTACAAAATTAATTACCGATTTATATTAAAATTGAACATGATTCAAGACGTGGGTATTTAAATTTACGGTGAAAATAATTTATTAAGTTAAAACTGCAACGACCAACGTCATTCGGACGTTGCAGTTTTAACTTATTTATTTAAATTATTTTCACCGTAAATTTAAATACCCACGTCTTGAATCAAGTTCAATTTTAATATAAATCGGTAATTAATTTTGTACTTACTTTTTTAAATGTTTCACTTCGTCTACTAAATTTAATTTGATTAATACATCGTCAATTAAAATGACCAGTTTTTTTTAAAAAATTCATTAGCCAATTTATAATGTACAATAGTAACTCCAATTAAGAAATCGCTACTTAGCTTGATAAAGATTAAATAAATTTAATAGAAACGTCGCTAATTGTAGATAGCTGTTTTTTATTTCAAATAACGTTTTATCCAATGCCGACGACGCATTTTTGACATAGAAATATATATCTTTTTGTGCATTTTTAGGTTCTACTAGGAATTTTAAAGCCTATTTTATAAAACCTCTTCACACCTATCGGTTACTGTTTTAGATTTATTTTGGTTTTTGTGAAAAAAAGAGCACAAAAAATGATGCATTGAAGGCATATAACGGTTATACGGTAAAAGGTAGAGAGATTTTATGTGGACTGTGCAGGGCACGGTTCCCCTACTATTTAACTAAGGATTAAAAAGTAAATAAATTTATACGGGCTGTCCCACAATCTAGAGTGAATTTAGGATAACTTCTTAGCACTAGAACATTGATTATATATAATATAGATATACCAACAGCCACTTTATCAAAATAGTTCATTAAAGTGTCACTAGATGCGCTTATATCTACATATTCAATTAATTAAATTTTTCATCAGATTTATTTTAGCATTTATGAAAACCTAACTACATAGGCGTACTCTAGTGGAGAGTGGCACATTCATTGAATTTACAACTTGTATATCTACGGAACAAAAAACAAAGTCGTTTTTTTGCGTGTCTAAATCTGGATACGTAAAAAGTAATAAACAGATGTTAAAAATGTGATATATGCCGGTAAATATATCGAGTATAAATTGTGTTTCAACTAATAATTTTAAATCAAAATTTCTATACCTTAACCTTATTTTTTATTCTGGTACATAAATTAAAGTAAAACCAAACTAATGGCTTACTAAATAAATTTATGATATATACAGCGTGAGCGCAAACAAATATCATTTATGCTGGAGCTTTTAATTATAGTTTTAGGAGCAAGTTGTGAATAAAAGTTGAAGTACTAATTATTTTACTTAACTTTTATAAATAAATATAATATTATAATACACTAAAAGGTGATAGCTTTGTTTTTTTCTACTCTCTGTCGCACACCATAGGCGTCGCCCTATCTAGAGCGTGTAAATCGGGTGTGAAAAAGTCGGGCGGACTAACCGTGCACGGAGAAACGGATTAAAAGGGAAATAATAGATGGGTAAAGGGGTAGCGGGGATGGCACGGTAATAGGCGTATCGTTATTAATAATTAAAAGTAGGAAAAGAGGAGAAAATTCGCCGAAAATTAGATCGTAGTAGGCGTCGGGAAACGAACGCCGCTGCAGACACAACTTTTACGAAACACGGTAAAGAAGAAATCTTTCATATTACAGTTTACTGCATATTTTACAGGTTTCTGTAATAATATGCAGTTGTACTGATTTCTTATACAATGGAACACATGTACATGCGCGTAAACATACAAAAATGTAAAGATATAAGTAAAATCTATAGATGGCGATGTCTATTTTAGAAACATATTATCATTTTATTGAAGATAACATATTTCACGTTCTACTACTTTAGGGAATTCAAAAACGCAATAAAATATAAATAAATTACATCTATTAATTGTATTTGTATCGAATTCTTACACAACGGAACGCATGTACATGCGCAATATGTGACACAGGTTGTTCAATCAATAGTGAAATTAGTATAATATTTAAGTTCCTAAGACGGCGTCAGACGGCGTTGACTATTATGACAAAGCGAATAGCGTCTATTTTAGTCACGCTACAGCGTTCTACCTAATAACATCGTTATTATTAGTGGTTAACTAAATACATTACAATTTGTAGGAAAATATCATTTTGATATATGTAAGTGTGTTTGTTCAATTCAATTAAATGATATATTCATGTGTGTTTTCTATTTCGCAATGTGATGTTTAAATTAGAATAATGCCGAGGAGAGGAAAAATCGAAATTAACCTCCAAAAAGGGTCGTCGTACAGATGGAAGAGTTAGTTCTAGGCAAACAACACCATCCGCAAATAGAGCAGCCATACCAGGTAATAATACTTTTTTTTAGTTAAATTTAAAATTTCGATATTTTCTCGATAAGTTAATATACAAAAACTCTAAAGCAAATATATTATAGAGAAATTAGATGTAGTAGGGTGTACGTTACATATTATATAAATAAAAATTATATGTTTGTCTATATTATTCAATTCAAGTGCTATATAATATACTGTAGGTGAAATCTCAATACGATCATTCGATATCGCACAAAATATATACAAAAGAGGACAATATAAATAGAGCAATAACGAAAGAACAGCATCAAGTACCATATCCATACCATGTCACCTTTAAAGAACCATACACTGCTTCTATAGCGTAATCTTTTTATCTTATCGGTTGATCATATGCACCTGACATCCATTATACGTAATCATATGTTCAATACTATATTATTCTACCATATATAATGGTAGATAAAAAATACATATTACGATTTGTAATACTATAATATCAACATTATTTACAATATTTGAAAAAGATTGATGAAATAATAATTAACAAAAAAATGTCAACCTATCAGTTATGTATTCTATCCTACTGTATAGCATTTGTATGTCATCGAATAACCAAATTTCTATTTCAAATGCAATATATAAAGTAATATAAGTAATAGCATTGCATCCTGTAGTTTATAAAACATATATACTCTAATTGTCAAAACTTAAATACTATATCTATTGTCAACTCCATCCGTGGAACCTGTATATTTGTTTACATTATTATATCAGCATTATTTGCAATTAGATATTACAAAAAGCAGCCATTTAGTTTGAGTATTTATGCTTTACGCTTTGTGATTCTCTGGAAATTTAATGGTTATTACAATTTAATAGATGAGTTATATACAGGGTATCCCACATAAGTGGTTCATTAAAAGTTCATGATGTTCTACTATTTACTTATATTTGAGATTTTGGCACCATTATCTGTTCGATTGCAACTATAAATGTGAAATACTTCAACCAAAATATCACTTCCGGTTGACCGGAAATGGGCGTCAACTTTGTTATTTTAAATAGAATGATATAATTTTCTTTACATTTTTAGATTCTACGGCCATAAATACGTCAATCTTTATTAGCTGTTCCTATAGCTACATGTTGCCGTTTTCGAGTAATTTAAGATTTTCTTTTTTTTTTGTAATAATCATTGCCTCATTCAGAAATTAATATCTCGGTTAATACTGCAAGTAGGGACTCCAAATTTGCTATGTTATGAATGTAGATGTAACTCTAAGAAATGGTACGCACACTTCGCATTCTAATATACAGAGTATTCAAAACTGAGAAACAAAGTGACATATTTTCGAATGCAGAAAACTCAATTTTGTATTTTAATTCGAAATCGGAACGCAGCCTAAATCGCCACGTTACGGATTACGATAGCGCTGCATTTAAAGTACATATGTTAAAATTGTTTGCTTTGTATCTGATTCCATTGTACGATCAACTTAAAAAAAATATGACATAGAGAAAATAAGCCATTAGGAAACGTAAGGAGAGATACATCTTCTTTATAATCTATCAGCGATTGCACGTGCGCAGATTCTAAGAATTTTAATACATTAATCCGCAGAATCTGCGAAGTAAAATTCTGCGAATATATAAATCTCTAGCCGAAAGGATTGGCGGCGTGTTTGTCGCATATAATATCAAGGAGATTAGCTTTCGAAAGTATTGTCGGCATATATGTATACTTTTTTTTGTTGTTTTTTTGGCCATCGATTATTCCCGCGTGTTTAAATGACATAATTTACAAATACTTAAAATGTATTCGTGTATAATTATTTGAAGAAATAAATTTACTACAGCCATTACTTTGATTACAAATATAGGTTTACTTTTGTAAGATTTTTTTTAATGTTGATGTATAAAATAATTTTAGGACCAAACAAATATTAAACGTGATTAAACGTAAGTGGAATTTTCCGTTGCACAAACGCGTAAAAATATAAGATAAGCGAAGAGTCGGTGCGATACGAATGAAAGTGGTTTAACTGCGCGCGCAGCGAAGAGGTAGAGCATTCATAAATGAATTGTCAATTCGCAAAATTATTATGAATGAATATTAAAGGAGTCAAAGCAAGTAACAGTTCAGTAAATAAAATAAAAACCAAAACACACATATTGGCTCAATGGATTAATATTCGTTTTATAATGAATTAAAACATATTTTATGTAAAGCGAAGCAACACACGGAATATTTGCTTTCATTTATTTCGTCAAATGCCTATTAACTTTCGCATAGCACATATTATATCTTATTTTGAATGCATGAAATCTACAGCGTTTTCGAGTTATTACACTACGCGTGGAGAATGTATGTATCTATCGCTTTTATTAATAGTGTATATTAAAATAAAAACATAATTAGTGCATAAAAATGCGGTAAGTCGAAAATGTTATAAAATATTGTCACATAACAGCGGAAATTCAATTTTAAAACTTGAATTTTTGGAATTCCATGGGGCATACTTAAAAATATTTTTGACTATATAGACTGTCCAACCGACTTGGTCTTTGATTACAGTTCTATTTTTGATTTTAGGAAAAGACTTTCTATATATTATTCCATTTTTAAATTTTACGTAGAAAAATAAAATATCAGACATAATATCGGGGATTTTTACACGATTTTTTGGGTCACTATTTGCGAATATAGAATCAAAAACAAGATGGCGCGATTAAAACGGAAGAAGAGTATTAAAAAAAATGGCATTTTGCACAGATATTTGTGTTCAAAGCCTTTTGTAGTGCTGAATTCGATTCTTACAAGAGTTTTTAGAAAATAAAATGGAGGATTCCATATTGAAGAGAAAATTTTGAAATATAGGGGACATTTTGCAACAGACGTTCGTATGCAAGCGTTTTTAAGGTCGCTAAATTTTGATTCTGATATTAGTTTTTGGCAAAATAAATGGCGGACGCAATATGGGCAGAGACTTTTGAAATATAAAAGAAAACGCAATTTTTTTTTTTGAAGCTTGAGACTTATGCAATTTTTTGGGCCACTATTTGCGAATATATAGAATCAAATACATGATAGCGCGACCTAAAATGGAGGAATATTATAAAAAATGACAATTTTGCAACAGACATTTGTGGGTGTTTGGATCGTTGCATTTTATGCTGATAATATTTTTTGGAAAAATAAAATGGCGAATTAAAGTGGGAAGAAAATTGAAATATAGGGAAAATCGCCAACTATTTTTAAAGCTTTAACTTATGGGATGTTATAAATGGGAAAGGGAATGGGAAAGGAAATGGGAAAGGAAATGGGAAAGGGAATGGGAAAGGGAATGGGAAAGGAATGGGAAAGGGAATGGGAAAGGGAATGGGAAAGGGAATGGGAAAGGATGGGAAAGGGAATGGGAAAGGGAATGGGAAAGGGAATGGGAAAGGGATGGGAAAGGGAATGGGAAGGGAATGGGAAAGGGAATGGGAAGAATGGGAAAGGGAAATGGGAAAGGGAATGGGAAAGGAATGGGAAAGGGAATGGGAAAGGGAATGGGAAGGGGATGGGAAAGGAATGGGAAAGGGATGGGAAAAGGGAATGGGAAAGGGAATGGGAAAGGATGGGAAAGGGAATGGGAAAGGAATGGGAAAGGAATTGGAAAGGGAATGGGAAAGGGAATGGGAAAGGGAATGGGAAAGGGAATGGAAAGGGAATGGGAAAGGGAATGGGAAAAGGGAATGGGAAAGGGAATGGGAAAGGGAATGGGAAGGAATGGGAAGGGAATGGGAAAGGGGAATGGGAAAGGGAATGGGAAAGGGAATGGGAAAGGGAATGGGAATGCGAAATGGGAATGGAATGGAATGGGAAGGGAATGGGAAAGGGATGGGAAAGGAATGGAAAGGGAATATGGAAAGGAATGGGAAAGGGAATGGGAAAGGGGAATGGGAAGGGAATGGGAAAGGGATATGGGAAAGGGAATGGGAAAGGGAATGGGAAGGGAATGGGAAAGGAATGGGAAGGGGATGGGAAAGGGCGAATGGAAGGGAATGGGAGGGATGGGAAATAGATATGGAAAGGAATGGGAAAGGATGGGAAAGGAATGGGAAGAATGGAAAGGGAATGGGAAAGGGATGGAAAGGAATGGAACGGACTGGGAAGTGAATGGGAAGGGAATGGAAGGGTAATGGGAAAGGAATGGGAAGGGAATGGGAAGGGAATGGGAAGGGAATGGGAAAGGGAATGGGAGGGATGGGAAAGGGAATGGAAAGGGAATGGGAAGGGATGGAAAGGGAATGGAAAGGGATGATGGAAAGGGAATGGGAAAGGAATGGGAAGGGAATGGGAAAGGATGGGAAAGGGAATGGAAGGAATGTGAAGGGCAATGGGGAACGGGAATGGGAGGGAATGGAAAGGAATGGGAAAGGGAATGGGAAAGGAATGGGAAAGGAATGGGAAAGGGAATGGGAAAGGAATGGGAAAGGGAATGGGAAAGGGAATGGGAAAGGAATGGGAAAGGAATGGAAAGGGAATTGGAAAGGAATGGAAAGGGAATGGAAAGGGATTGGAAAGGGAAGGGAAAGGAATGGGAAAGGGAATGGGAAAGGGTATGGGAAAGGGAATGGAAAGGGAATGGGAAAGGGAATGGAAAGGAATGGGAAAGGGAATGGGAAAGGGACTGGAAAGGGAATGGGAAGGGATGGGAAAGGAATGGGAAGGGGGAATGGGAAAGGAAGGGAAGGGAATGGAAAGGGAATGGAAAGGGATGGGAAAGGGAAGGGAAAGGGAATGGAAAGGGATGGGAAGGGAACGGATAAGGAATGGGAAAGGAATGGGAGGAATGGAAAGGGAATGGTGAAGGGAATGGGAAAGAATGGAAAGGGATGGGAAGGGATGGGAAAGAATGGGAAGGGAATGGGAAAGGAATGGGAAAGGGAATGGGAAAGGAATGGAAAGGTAATTGGGAAGGATGGGAAAGGGAATGGGAAGGAATGGGAAAGGAATGGGAAAGGGAATGAAAGGGAATGGGAAAGGAATGGAAAGGGAATGGGAAGGGAATGGGAAGGGAATGGGAAAGGGAATGGGAAAGGGAAAGGGAAGGGAGGGGAATGGGAGGGAATGGGAAGGATGGGAGGGCAATGGGAAAGGGAATGGGAAAGGGAAGGGAATGGAAAGAATGGAAAGGGAATGTGAAAGGAATGGGAAGGAAGGGAAAGGAATGGGAAGGGAATGGGAAAGGGAATGGGAAAGGAATGAAAGGGAATGGAAATGGGATGGGAAAGAATGGGAAAGGGAATGGGAAAGGGGAATGGGAGGGAATGGGAACGGGAATGGGAAAGGGAATGGAAGGAATGGAAAGGGATGGAAGTCATGGGAAGGGACTGGGAAGGGGGCTGAAAGGAATGGAAAGGAATGGAAGGGATGGGGAAAGGGAATGGGAAGGAATGGGAAAGGGTAGGGAAGGAATGGGAAAGGGAAGGAAAGGAATGGGAAGGGACTGGGAAAGGAATGGAAGGGGAATGAAGGGAAGGAAGGGAATGGGAAGGGTAATGAGGGGGGAAAGGGAATGGGGAACGGGAAAGGGAACGGAAGAACGGGAAAGGAACGGGAAAGGAACGGAAAGGGAAGGGGAAAGGGAAGGGGAAAGGAGTGGGAAAGGGAATGGGAAAGGGAATAGAGAATAATATAGGGAACGAGAATGGGGGAAATAGAAGGGAAAAAGGAACGGAAAAAGGAATAGAAAAAGGAATGGAAAAAAGGGAAATGGTGAAAGGGAATGGGAAAGGGTTAGGAAAAGGGAATGGGAAGGGGATTAGGAAAGGGAATAGGGAAAGGGAGTAGGGAAAGGAAACGAAAATTGGGAAAATTAAGAACAGGTAAGAGAAGTAAGAATAGGAAACGGGGAATTGGGGTAAAGGGAATAAGAAAGGGATAGAGATACCGGAAAGGACAACGAAATGGAGGAAATAGGGGATAGGGAAAAATACTATTTCTATCTTATCTATTACTAAATTGATGTTTACCGTATGTGAAATACCTGCCTACATCGAGTCATCCAATGACAAAAAAATCTATATAATAAGAAGACAATATGGATAGTAAGGAATAAGCACTTGAAATATATATATATACCTTATTAACACATGTATCAGCTTGTTGTTTCCTCGCTTTTTTGTGCTTTATCTAACAAAACGTCTAACATAACTTTTTGTCGAGCAACGTAAATTAATGAGTTGTCAATATTATGAGTTTACGTTGGTTCTAAAATATAATCTCGCGAAGGATAAATAAAAACTTAATAAAATATAAAAATCGTGAAATTGGAATTGTATTATTATTATGAGAGTGGATCATTTTATTTAAACGCAGAATATTATTATAATTAGCCCTAAGTAAAGATTAATCTCATATTCGGGTTCCTTCAAGAATCACAGAATTGTGTTATATATAATAGGTACAACATAATAATGATCGACTCACAAAAAAGTGACATAGGGGAAAATAAGCCTTATAACAACAGAGAAAATTACATTCCTATTGGCATATCGCTTATACGGTAATTATTTTATATAGAGAATTAGGTATTAGGTACTTATTAATCTTTAAAAAAGATATTTGTAGGCAAATGTGAGGGCCACCGAGCTGTATAAAATATCGAAAAAAAAACAAACTGGAAAATAAATATTTTCTTTAAAGAAAACTACGACTTGACAATATGATCGCCACCTATTCCGAAAAAAGTCTTTTCTACAAAAGTGTTTATTAGAAATTGAATGCTGCATAACCCAAAAATATTTTTAAATTTACGGGTGTTCAGGAAGACTGACTCTTTGATTTACAGCTCTATTTTTGATGTTAGGAAAAAAAGCTTTTCTACAAAAGTTGTTACAGAATTCAATGCTGCATAAGTTAAAAAAATTTTCAACTACACAAGGGTGTTCACGAAGATTGAGTCTTTGATTATAGCTGTATTTTTTGCTTTAAAAAAAACTTTTCTACAAAATTGTTGGCAGAATTCAATGCTGCATAACCTTAAAATATTTTCAACTATACAGGGTGTGTTCCAAAAGTAAGAACAAAAGTAAAACTATTAAAACGTTCTGCACATTATAAAAGATGATTTTCAAGTGAATGGACCGACTTCAAAAAAAACCACCTTCCTCAAGTACCACCTTCCTCTACTCCTAGATGCGCAGCATCTAGTTATAATACACTAAATGGTGATAGCTCTGTTTTTTTCTACTCTCTGTCGCACGCCATAGGCGTCGCCCTATCTAGAGCGTGTAAATCGGACGTGAAAAAGTCCCACGGCTAAGGCTTTAGAAACGGACACGATTAAAAGGGAAATAATAAAAGGTCCGAGGGGTAGCGGGGATGGCAAGTGAATAGGCGTATCGTTATTAATAATTAAAAGTAGGAAAAGAGGAGAAAATTCGCACAAAAATTAGATCGTAGTAGGCGGTGGGAAACGAACGCCGCTGCGCCGACCGCGCTTCCAGAAACGTCAGATTTCCCGATTTCGGTTGTCACAATTGGGGTATTTTGTGCGATCGTCGCAAACCGAGGTGCCGCTCTGGGAGTGGGGTTTATGTCGCAAAGATATCTTACATGTTTCCTCTTACAATTCGAACCCTAAAATAGGGTCGAAACGCGATATTTTTCTCAAATGAGTCGATTATAGTGGTGTGTTTTTTCACTACAAGATTATAACGACGGTACAAATAATCGTCACATAGGAGCATAGATGGCGCCACATATATCATTATTATTATTATATTAAAATCGATTTCGACCGTAGGGTCGTTTTGTTAATGCGAAAGGTAAGTTTAGAAAATCCGGACGGGGGTTACGGAACATATTTTAAAAGCGTTAAGGTGTTTTCACGATTCAATTTTCTAGAACAACCACGAAAACACTTCGTATACGATTGTAGAAATAAACACGAGCGCTACTAGATGGCGAAAGATACATAAAAATAAAATTTCAACTTTAAAACGGCTTTTTCAAGCCAAGCTGCATTTGAATTACAATTAATTGTAGTTGTGAATAATTTGTATTTTAATATTTATTATATTCGGAAACATCTTTAAATATAAAACTGTTAGAATGTTATGTTATTTTTTTAGTTTTATTATGCCGCATGCCCAAACGGCACGTTGTATTATGTTTCTCAGTCGTCAGACACAAGTTCCACTAATACACGTCATTACGAACACAATCGTTTATTTGAGTGCTATAAAACATCAGTTTCAATCATTTTCTTTCAATAAAACACACAACATTTTGCGTCCAAACGAGTCGGATTCGCACGTTTAGTACATTCAGAACCATCAGTACGAAGATCGAAAGCATTAAAAACATCGAAAAAACATCCACACGCCACACGGGTAGAACGAATACCCACATCGCCTTCTTCGACAAAAAACACGTGGTGACTTCCATTAACGGTACATGTTAAGTCCTTTCTCTATTTCGATTATTACAGTGCAAAAACAACATTCAGAATTGATATATTACACGTTTAAAAACGTACAATGTCGATAGAAACATTAATAAAAAAGCGTGTGCTATGAAAGCGCAAATAACATTGTTTGAAAAATATTAACGGATTTTTCTAATAAAATTACGCAAACAGACAAAATTCCCCGTAGTAACAGAACTGAAAATACGTCTTTCTCGATTGAAAATTTATTACAACAATTTGAAGAATTCAGCGCGAATTCGAAGTATTGCACAGCGATAGCGAATTACAAGTTACAGAACGCGAAACAATTGAGAATAATTTTTATAAATTACTGACCAACGCTAAAAATTAAAGTAAATTCGTATGAAGAAACCGTTTGACGCAGGTTGGCTAACAATGCTGAATCTATTCTGTATCAGAATTAGTGTATTAAATAACATAAAATTGCCACAAATATTTTGCCTAATTTTAATGGAAATATGAGAATTGGTTAGAGTTTCGCGACAGTATTAATGATATCCAAAAATTCTTTTTGCGAGCGTCAGTATAATAATAATAATATATAAAATTCGTCAAATTGAATTTGTAGTTATTATTAATGAGAGTGGATCATTTTATTTAAACGCAGAATATTTATATAATTAGCCCTAAGTAAAGATAATCTCATATTCGGTGTCTACTATCACTACATCCCTATCGACATAGGGAAAAAAGCCATTGGGAAACGCAAGGAAAGACACATATCTCCTTTTATCTACCAGCGATGCGCGTGTGCAGATTCTAAGAATTTTAATACTTACATTATTTGGCGGAGACCAAGTAAAATTCTGCGAATGTTTAATCTCTGACCGAAAGGCTTGCGCGGTACGTTTGGCGCATAACAACAAGGGATTAGTTGTCGCTACGACTGTCAGGATACAAATATACTTTCCTTTTGTAGTTTATAAAAAAACTTAAGTGTATTCGATATATAATTATTTGAAAATAAATTTAACTTGAAGCCATTACTTTGATTGCAAAGTATTTAAGGTTTAGTTTTATAAAAAAATTTAATGTAGATCTATAAAATAATTTATCAAACATAAATGCCCACTGGCAATTTATATTAGCAAACTGTTTTAAAAACATACACTTTCAAAATTGTTACCTACCTTTAAATAGTTATTCTTTTCTTAATGTTTTATTTTTATTGCTTTTTATGACGACACAAATCGAATTACAGTTTTTAGAATTTTTGTGTAAAATATGTAGATCAGATTTTTGATTTCAAAACTTCCTTAATAATAATATTGAAAATACGAACAAGAAAACATCTATTAAGTATATGTGAAATTGTTTTGGTAAAACTATTATTACAAAAAGTGTTTGGTTTAATTATTTTGTTCTTCTAGGGATTTTTCATAGAAAGTTTGCCCCTTCGATTGAATGAGAAATAAATCAGTAAACCGTTTGTTTTTCAATATTCTTACTTTGCCGGTATTGATATTTGTAAAGGTAAAAAGAATAATTCTGCTGGCGTACTATAGATGTCCCAGCTAGGCTGATTTTAGAAAAGTGTACGACCAAACAAATATTAAACGTGATCTGACGTGATTAAACGTAAGTGGAATTTTCCGTTGCACAAACGCGTAAAAATATAAGATAAGTGAAAGAAGTCGGCTGGGATACGAACGAAAAGTGGTTTAACTGCGCACGCAGCGAAGAGGTAGAGCATTCATAAATGAATTGTCAATTCGCAAAATTATTATGAAATGAATATTAAAGGAGTCATATTGGCTCAATGGATTAATATTCGTTTTATAATGAAATTAAAACATATTTTTATGTTAAAGCGAAGCTACACACGGAATATTTGCTTTTATTTATTTCGTCAAAATGCCTATTAACTTTTCTCATAGCACATATTATATCTTATTTTAATGCATGAAATCTACAGTGTCTTCGATTTATACACTACGCGTGGAGAAAGTATGTATCTATCGCTTTTATTAATAGTGTATATTAAAATAAAAACATAATTAGTGCATAAGAATGCGGTAAGTCGAAACGTTATAAATATTGTTCACAATAACAGCGGGAAATTCAATTTTTAAACTTGGAATTATTGGAATTCAATAGGGCATAACTTAAAATATTTTTGACTATATAGACTGTCCAACCGAAGACTTGGTCTTTGATTACAGTTCTATTTTTGATTTTAGGAAAAAGACTTTATATATTATTCCATTTTTAAATTTTACGTAGAAAAATAAATAGCAAGACATAATATCGGGGATTTTTACACGATTTTTTGGGTCACTATTTGCGAATATAGAATCAAAAACAAGATGGCGCGATTTAAAACGGAAGAGAGTATTAAAAAAAATGGCATTTTGCAACAGATATTTGTGTTCAAAGCCTTTTTGTTAGTGCTGAATCGATTCTTACAAGAGTTTTTAGAAAAATAAAAATGGAGGATTCAATATTGAAGAGAAAATTTTGAAATTTAGGAGACATTTTGCCAACAGACGTTCGTATGCAAGCGTTTTTGAGGTCGCTAAATTTGATTCTGATATTAGTTTTTGCACAAAATAAAATGGCGGACGCAATATGGGGCAGAGACTTTTGAAATATAAAAGAAAACGCAAATTTTTTTTTTTGAAGGCTTTGCGATTTTTTGACCACTTTTTGGGCCACTATTTGCGAATATAGAATCAAATACATGATAGCGCGACTAAAATGGAGGAATATTATTAAAAAAATGACATTTTGCAACAACATTTGTGGTGTTTGGATCGTATGCATTTGATGCATGATATATTTTTTTGGAAAAATAAAATGGCGAAATAAAGTGGGAAGAAAATTGAAATATAGGGAAAATCGCCAACTATTTTTTTTAAGCTGTAACTTATGGGATGTTATACCAAGGGAAAGGGAATGGGAAAGGGATGGGAAAGGGAATGGGAAGGAATGGGAATGGAAAGGAATGGGAAAGGGAATGGGAAAGGAATGAGGGAAAGGGAAATGGGAAGGGGAATGGGAAGGGAATGGGAAAGGGAATGGGAAAGGGATGGGAAAGGGAATGGAAAGGGAATGGGAAAGGGAATGGGAAAGGGGAAGGGAATGGGAAAGGGAATGGAAAGGGAATGGGAAAGGGAATGGGAAAGGGAATGGGAAAGGGAATGGGAAAGGGAATGGGAAAGGGAATGGGAAAGGGAATGGGAAAGGGAATGGGAAAGGGAATGGGAAAGGGAATGGGAAAGGGAATGGGAAAGGGAATGGGAAGGAATGGGAAAGGGAATGGGAAAGGGAATGGGAAAGGGAATGGGGAAGGGAATGGGAAAGGGAATGGGAAAGGGAATTGGGAAAGGGAAGGAGAGGGAATGGAAAGGGAATGGGAAAGGAATGGGAAATGGAATGGGAAAACTTAAATGGCGAATAAAGTGAGGAAGGAAAATGAAATATAGGGAAATCGCCAACTATTTTTTTAAAGCTGTAACTTATGGATGTTATAAATGGTGAAGGAATGGGAATGAGGAAAGGGAATGGGAAAGGGAATGGGTGGGAAGGGAATGGGAAAGGGCATGGAAAGGGAATGGGACAAGGAATGGGAAGGGAATGGAAAGGGGAATGGGAAAGGGATGGCGAAAGGGAATTGGAAAGGAATGGGAAAGGGAATGGGAAAGGGAATGGAAGGGAATGGGAAAGGGAATGGGAAGGGAATGGGAAGGGAATGGGAAAGGGAATGGAAAGGGAATGGGAAAGGGAAGGGAATGGAAAGGATGGGAAAGGGAATGGGAAAGGGAATGGAGGAAAGGGAAAGGGAATGGGGAGGGAATGGGAAAGGGAATGGGAAAGGGAATGGGAAAGGGAATGGGAAAGGAATGGGAAAGGGAATGGGAAAGGGAATGGGAAAGGGAAGGGATGGGAAAGGAATGGGAAAGGGAATGGGAATGGGAAAGGGAATGGGAAAGGGAATGGGAAAGGGAATGGGAAAGGAATGGGAAGGGAATGGGAACCGAAATGGGAAAGGAATGGGAAGGTAATAGGGAATGGAAATAGGAAAGGGGAAAGGAAATAGATAATTGGAATAAGGAAGGAATAGGGAAAGAAATAGGGAAAGGAAGAGGAACAGGGAAAGGAATAGAGAATGGAGAATAGGGAACGAGAATGGGAAAAGAGAATAGGGAAAAGAGAATTAGGGAAAGGGAATGGGAAAGAAAAATGGGAAAAGGGAATGGCGAAGGGAAATAGGGAATAAGTAGAGAAAATAGGGAAAGGGAATGGGGAAATTGAATAGGGAAAGGAATTGGAAAGGGGAAAGGATTAAGGAAAAGGGAATAGGGAAAGGAGTAGGGAAAGGGAGTAGGGAAGGGAAAAGGATAGGAAATTAAGGAAAGGGAATAAAGGAACAGGGAAGAGAGAGAATAATAGGAAACGGGAATAGATAAAGGGAATAGAGATACGGAAAGGGACAACGAAATGAAGAAAAAAGGAATAGGGGAAAAATACTATTTCTATTCTGTCTATTACTAAATTGATGTTACCGTATGTGAAATACCTCCTTACATCGAGTCAGCCAATGACAAAAAAAATCTTATTAATAAGCAGACAATATAGATAGAGAATAAGCACTGAAATATATATAGCTTATTAAAACAAAATGTATCAGCTTGTTTTCCTCGCTTTTTTTGTGCTTTATCTCACAAACGTCTAATATAACTTTTTGTCGAGCAACGTAATAATGAGTTGTCAATATTATGGATTTTACGTTGGCTATTAATATGATCTCGCGAAGATAAATAAAAACTAATAAATATAAAAATCGTCAAATGGAATTGTAGTTATTATATGAGAGTGGATCATTTTTTATTTAAACGCAGAAATATTTATATAATTAGCCCTAAGTAAAGATTAATCTCATATTCGGTGTCTTCAAGAATCACGGTGTATATTATACGTACAACAAAAACTTTTCTACAAAAGTTGTGCAGAATTCAATGCTGCATAACCTAAAATATTTTCAACTATACAGGGTGTTGTTCCAAAAGTAAGAACAAAAGTACTAACTACTTAAAACGTACTGCAGCATTATAAAAGATGATTTTCAAGTGAATGGAGCGATTAAAAAAACCACCTTCCTCAAGTACCACCTTCCTCTACTCCTAGATGCGCAGCATCTATTAATAATATAATAAAAGGCAAACGTGTGTGGCCTTTTCTACTCTCTGTCGCACACCATAGGGCGTCGCCCTATCTTAGAGCGTGTAAATCGGGGCGTGAAAAATCCATGGCTAAGGGTTTAGAAACGGAACACGATTAAAAGGGAAATAATAGATGGCGAAAGGGTAGCGGGGGTGTCTACTGCGTAGGCGTATCGTTATTAATAATTAAAAAGTAGGAAAAGAGGAGAAAATTCCCCAAAAATTAGATCGTAGTAGGCGTGTGGGAAACGAACGCCGCTGCAGACCGAGAAATTTCATCGAAGCGGATTTCGGATGGATTCCGGACGTCAAAAGCTTGGCTATTTTTGTACGATCGCTGCTACGCTATGGTGGCACTTGAAAGTGGGCTCGACGTCGAAAACAGTTCTTACATGTTTCTCTTACGGTTTCGCACCCTAAAATAAGGTCCGAAACGCGAATATTTTTCTCAAAATGAGTCGATTTATAGTGGTTTGTTTTTCACTACAAGATTATAACGGACGGTACAAATAATCGTCACATAGGAGCATAGATGGCGCCACATTATATCATTATTATTATTATATTTAAATCGATTTCGACCGTAGGGTCGTTTTGTTAATGCGAAAGGTAAGTTTAGAAAATCCGGACGGGGTTTACGGAACATATTTTAAAAGCGTTAAGGTGTTTTCACGATTCCATTTTCTAGAAAAACCACGAAAACACTTCGTTACGATTGTAGAAATAAAACACGGAGCGCTACTAGATGGCGACAAGATAGATAAAATAAATTTTCAACTTAAAACGGGCTTTTTCAAAGCCAAGCTGCATTTGAATTACATTAATTGGTATTTGTGAATAATTTGTATTTTAATATTTATTATATTCGGAAACCATTTTAAAATATAAACTGTTAAGAATGTTATGTTATTTTTTTGCTGTGTGTTATGGGCATGGCCAAACGGCACGTTGTATTATGTTTCTCAGTCGTCAGACACAGTCCACTAATACACGTCATTTACGAACACATCGCTTTTATTTTGAGTGCTATTAAACATCAGTTTCAATCATTTTCTTTCATTAAAACACACACATTTTGGTCCAAATCGAGTCGGATTCGCACGTTAGTACACCAGAACGTCAGTACGAAGATCGAAAGCATTAAAAACATCGAAAAACATCCACACGCCACACGGGTTAGAACGGATACCGCACATCGCCATCTTTGACAAAAAACCACGTGGTGACTTCCATTAACGTTACATGTAAAGTCCTTTCTCTATTTTCATTATTACAGTGCAAAAACAACATTCAGAATTTGATATTACACGTTTAAAAAACGTACAATTTCGGTTAGAAACATTAATAAAAAAGCGTTGGTGCTATGAAAGCGCAAATAACATTGTTTGAAAAGTATTTGACGGATTTTTCTAAATAAAATTACGGCAAACAGACAAAATTCCCGTAGTAACAGAACTGAAAAATACGTCTTTCTCGATTTGAAAATTTATTACAAAAATTTGACGAAATACAGCGCGAATTCGAAGTATTGCACAGCGATAACGAATTACAAGTTACAGAGCGCGAACAATTTGAGAATAATTTTTATAAATTACTGACCAACGCTAAATTAAGTAAATTCGTATGAAGAAACCGTTGACGCAGGTGCTAACAATGCTGAATCTATTCATGTATCAGAGTTAGTGTATTAAATAACATAAAATTGCCACAAATTATTTTGCCTAATTTTAATGGAAATTATGAGAATTGGTTAGAGTTTTGCGATACTTTCGAATCTTTAATACATAACAACGACAGTATTAATGATATCCAAAAATTTCATTATTTGCGAGCGTCAGATAATAATAATAATATAAAAATCGTTCAAATTGGAATTGTAGTTATTATTATGGAGTGGATCATTTTATTTAAACGCAGATATTTATATAATTAGCCCTAAGTAAAGATAATCTCATATTCGGTGTCTACTATCACTACATCCCTATCGACATAGGGAAAATAAGCCATTGGGAACGCCAAGGAAAGACACATATCTCCTTTAATCTACCAGGATTGCGCGTGTGCAGATTCTAAGAATTTTAATACTACATTATTTGGCGAAACCAAGTAAAATTCTGCGAATGTTTAATCTCTGACCGAAAGGCTTGCGCGGTACGTTTGGCGCATACAACAAGGGGATTAGTTGTCGCTACGACTGTCATGATACAAAATACTTTCCTTTTGTAGTTTATAAAAAACTTCAAGTGTTATCGTATATAATTTTGAAGAAATTAATTACTGAAGCCATTACTTTGATTGCAAAGAGTATTTAAGGTTTAGTTTTATAAAAAAAAAATTAATGTAGATCTATAAAATAATTTATCAAACATAAATGCCCACTGGCAATTTATATTAGCAAACTGTTAAAAACATATACTTTCAAAATTTTACCTACCTTTAAATAGTTATTCTTTCTTAATGTTTTATTTTCATTGCTTTTTATGACGACACAAATCGAATTACAGTTTTTAGAATTTTTATGTAAAATATGTAGATCAGATTTTTGATTTCAAAACTTCCTTAATAATAAAATTGAAAATACGAACAAGAAAACATCTATTAATTATATGTGAAATTGTTTTGGTAAAACTATTATTATATTACAAAGATTTAGTTAATTATTTTGTAAATATAAAAAATATATGATATATATGGGCAAAGAATAGTTCCCGCTGGCGTACTATAGATGTCCCAGCTAGGCTGATTTTAGAAAAGTGTACGACCAAACAAATATTAAACGTGATCTGACGTGATTAAACGTAAGTGGAATTTTCCGTTGCACAAACACGTAAAAATATAAGATAACCGAAGAGTCGGTACGATACGAATGAAAGTGGTTTAACTGCGCGCGCAGCGAAGAGGTAGAGCATTCATAAATGAATTGTCAATTCGCAAAACTATTATGAAATGAATATTAAAGGAGTCAAAGCAAGTAACAGTTCAGTAAATAAAATAAAAACCAAAACACACATATTGGCTCAATGGATTAATATTCGTTTTATAATGAAATTAAAACATATTTTTATGTTAAAGCGAAGCTACACACGGAATATTTGCTTTTATTTATTTCGTCAAATGCCTATTAACTGTCTCATAGCACATATTATATCTTATTTTTAATGCATGAAATCTACAGCGTCTTCGATTTATTACACTACGCGTGGAGAATGTAGTATCTATCGGCTTTTATTAATAGTGTATATTAAAATAAAAACATAATTAGTGCATAAGAATGCGGTAAGTCGAAAACGTTATAAAATATTGTCACAAAACAGCGGAAAATTCAATTTTTAAAACTTGGAATTATTGGAATTCAATAGGGCATAACTTAAAAAATATTTTGACTATATAGACTGTCCAACCGAAGACTTGGTCTTTGATTACAGTTCTATTTTTGATTTTAGGAAAAAGACTTTCTATATATTATTCCATTTTTAAATTTTACGTAGAAAAATAAAATAGCAGACATAATATCGGGGATTTTTACACGATTTTTTGGGTCACTATTTGCGAATATAGAATCAAACAAGATGGCGCATTAAAACGGAAGAAGAGTATTAAAAAAAATGGCATTTTGCAACAGATATTTGTGTTCAAAGCCTTTTGTAGTGCTGAATTCGATTCTTACAAGAGTTTTTAGAAAAATAAAATGGAGGATTCAATATTGAAGAGAAAATTTTGAAATATAGGGGACATTTTGCAACAGACGTTCGTATGCAAGCGTTTTTAAGGTCGCTAAATTTGATTCTGATATTAGTTTTTGGCAAAATAAAATGGCGGACGCAATATGGGGCAGAGACTTTTGAAATATAAAAGAAAACGCAATTTTTTTTTTGAAGGCTTGAGACTTATGCAATTTTTTGGGCCACTATTTGCGAATATAGAATCAAATACATGATAGCGCGACTAAAATGGAGGAATATTATTAAAAAAATGACATTTTGCAACAGACATTTGTGGGTGTTTGGATCGTTTGCATTTGATGGTGATAATATTTTTTGGAAAAATAAAGGCGAATAAAGTGGGAAGAAAATTGAAATATAGGGAAAATCGCCAACTATTTTTTTAAAGCTGTAACTGATGGGATGTTATAAAAGGGAAAGGGAATGGGAAAGGAATGGGAAAGGGAATGGGAAAGGGAATGGGAAAGGGAATGGGAAAGGGAATGGGAAAGGGAATGGGAAAGGGAATGGGAAAGGGAATGGGAAGGGAATGGAAAGGGAATGGGAAAGGGAATGGGAAAAGGAAATGGGAAAGGGAATGGGAAAGGGAATGGAAAGGGAATGGGAAAGGGAATGGGAAGGGAATGGGAAAGGGAATGGGAAAGGGAATGGGAAAGGGAATGGGAAGGGAATGGGAAAGGGAATGGAAAGGAGATGGGAAAGGGAATGGGAAAGGGAATGGGAAAGGAGAATGGGAAAGGGAAATGGGAAAGGGAATGGGAAAGGGAATGGGAAAGGGAATGGAAAGGGAATGGGAAAGGGAATGGGAAAGGGAATGGGAAAGGGAATGGAAAGGGAATGGGAAAGGGAATGGGAAAGGAATGGGAAAGGGAATGGGAAAGGGAATGGGAAAGGAAATGGGAAAGGAAATGGGAAAGGGAATAGGAAAGGGAATGGGAAAGGGAATGGGAAAGGGAATATGGGAAAGGGAATGGGAAGGGAATGGGAAAGGGAATGGGAAAGGCAATGGGAAAGGGAATGGGAAAGGAATGGGAAAGGAATGGGAAAGGGAATGGGAAGGGAATGGGAAAGGGAATGGGAAAGGGAAAGGAAAGGGAATGGGAAAAGGGAATGGGAAAGGGAAAGGGAATGGGAAAGGGAATGGGAAAGGGAATGGGAAAGGGAATGGGAAGGGAATGGAAAGGGAATGGGAAAGGGAAAGGAATGGGAAAGGAAATGGGAAAGGGAATGGGAAACGGAATGGGAAGGAATGGGAAAGGAAATAGGGAATGGAAATAGGAAAAGGGGAAAGGAATAATAATTGGAACAAGGGAAGGAAAGAGAGGAAAGGAAAGGGGAAAGGGAATAGAGAAAGAGAATAGGGAACGAGAATGGGAAAGAGAATAGGGAAAAGAGAATAGGGAAAGAGAATGGGAAAAGGAAATGGGAAAAGGGAATGGCGAAAGGAATGGGAAATAGGAAATGGGAAAGGGAATGGGAAATGGGAATAGGGAAAGGGAATGAATAGGGAAATGGAATAGGAAAGGAATTGAAAAGGGAAAAAGGGAAAGGGATAAGGAAAGGAAAAGGAAAGGGAGTAGGGAAAGGGATAGGGAAAGGAAAAAGAATAGGAAAATAAGAAAGGGAATAAGGAACAGGAAGAGAGAATAATAGAAAACGGGAATAGATAAAGGGAATAGAGATACGGAAAGGGACAACGAAATGAGAAAAAGGGAATAGGGAAAAATACTATTTCTATTCTATCTATTACTAAATTGATGTTTACCGTATGTGAAATACCTGCCTACATCGAGTCAGCCAATGACAAAAAAAAATCTATATAATAAGCAGACAATATAGATAGAGGAATAAGCACTGAAATATATATAGCTTATTAAAACAAAATGTATCAGCTGTGTTTTCCTCGCTTTTTTTGTGCTTTATCTAACAAACGTCTAATATAACTTTTTGTCGAGCAACGTAAATTAATGAGTTGTCAATATTATGGAATTTACGTTGGCTATAAATATGATCTCGCGAAGGATAAATAAAAACTAATAAATATAAAAATCGTCAAATTGGAATTGTAGTTATTATTATGAGAGTGGATCATTTTATTTAAACGCAGAATATTTATATAATTAGCCCTAAGTAAAGATAATCTCATATTCGGTGTCTTCAAGAATCACGTGTATATAATACGTACAACAAAAACTTTTCTACAAAAGTTGTGCAGAATTCAATGCTGCATAACCTAAAAATATTTTCAACTATACAGGGTGTTCAAAAGTAAGAACAAAAGTAAAACTACTTAAAACGTACTGCACATTATAAAAGATGATTTTCAAGTGAATGGACCGACTTCAAAAAACCACCTTCCTCAAGATATCACCTTCCTCTACTCCTAGATGCGCCAGCATCTAGTAATAAATAATTAAATAACAATAATAATATAAAAAAAGAAGGAATATATAACATACAGTGATCGGTTAGAAACGTGCGCATAATATGCAAATTTGTTTGTCTTTGAATTTAGTAAATCTTTCTTCTTACAAATGCCTCTACATGTCTAGAAACTAAAATAACCCTCATCAAATCTGCCTAAAATTTAATTGTATACCAGGGAAGGTCAAAAATATGAAACTACGCTAAGAGTAAAGTATCTCCTTTTTTGGGTTTAGAAGATTCTTTTATGGGAAAATGGTGTTTCAAATTTAACGTTATGTCCAATTATGAAGATTGGTTTAATTTGAGCAAAAAAAAAAATTAATCGCTTTTTTCGGAATTCCTGTATACAAAATTGATCCTGGTCATACAGCTGTCATATCCTATCCTGAGAGGAAATCATATGTGTACAATACCATAATTAGTTAGTTTCAAAAATGTTATCCCTTTGAAAAGTAAAACTTCAAAATAATATGTTTTGCTTTCAAATAAAACAAAATAATAATATCTAATTAAAATTATAAAGAGCTTACTTCATAAATAACAGACCCTTAGGTCTTAGATCGAGAGAGGAGAAAAGACATTCTCCCCTCTGCTTACTTTGAACAAATAGAAAAAAAATATTTTTTTACAAATACGTACGTTATCACAACATGCGGAATATCGTCACCTAGGAAAAAGTGGAAGTTATGAAAACA
This sequence comes from Protaetia brevitarsis, assembly GCA_004143645.1. Lineage (NCBI taxonomy): Eukaryota > Metazoa > Arthropoda > Insecta > Coleoptera > Scarabaeidae > Protaetia > Protaetia brevitarsis. The sequence continues at coordinate 49,403 of RXPK01003680.1, read as the reverse complement.
CATGTTCTTGGTTCAATAAGTTATTATGTCTTAAAATCTACACATACTTTTTTAGGAGGAAAAACGGGAGTGAGAACTTATTAATGTTATATAAATAAACGTTTACTAATACTATTTATTCAAACTTACAATAAAAAAATAAAAATTAAAGTATTTCTATATTGGTCGAAAATCGAACGTAAACATAGACTTATTAATATCATACTGATTTTCACCGTACGATTATATGTCCTGTACGATTTATTTTTATATTGTAGATAGCTGTAGCATGATAACAATATAATAGAATAACAATTAAGGCATGAATGTATCGATAGTTTGTCTGCATTTTCTTACAATTATCAAGTTTTACAATTTGAATATTTCATATAAGGCGCGGACAATGTATATGCGTGATAAACAGCACCATCTGTTATTTAGAAGCGTAACACTGTTCAAGCTAATGAGTTAACATAGGTTGAGATCTTAGATATCCCACTTATATTTTGGACCAGGAAACGGTGGCGGCACTATAGCGGCGTGGTCCAAAAGCTCAAATTTAAGCGTTGCCATTGCCTCTTATGGACGTGGTTTATCTATATTATATATAATCAATGCACTAGAAGTACTTTTTTTCAAATGGAATCGAGTTTATATTAGGATTCTAAAGTGTTTGCAAGGGAACAGAGGTCATATGCAACATTTACAATTTTATAATACTTACATAATGCATACAGTTTCTCGTTTTTAATTATTTTGTATTCAGTAAATTTAATTTTTTCATACTATATTTTGTTGTATTATACACTTTTAAAGTTAAAATTGTTTTTTACCGCCTACTATTAATTAGATACTAATTTAAAACTACAGTTTCTGAAGATCACTAATCTTGAAAGATGCGATGGAGATAGATATAGGAACACATATAGCTTTTCGATAGAGAATACAGTTCTACATGGTGCAAAAATATACAGGGCGTACTATTTGAAAAATATTATTATTTTAGTACTAAGAAGTTACCCCAAATCAACTCTAGATTGTGGGACAGCCTGTATAATTTTCCTTACATTTTATTTTTTGATTAAATAATAGAGGACCCACACCCTCCACAGTCTACATAAAAATAAAAACTCTCTACCTTTTATTGTATAGCTGTTATACGCACTGAATGCATGACATTTTTTTTTTCACAATAACCAAAATATCTCTGAAATGGTAGCCGATGGGTAAGTAGCAGTTTTATAAAATTGGCTTTAAAATGCCTAGTAGGACGTAAAAATGCACAAAAAATATAGCTTTCTATTTATAACATCAAAGTTAGCCATGATTTTCGATGTAATCGGAAGTGCGACATAGATAAATGGTTTTTCTAAATAGATCATAGCTAACTATGCTTAATCTCGAAGTTTCAAAATCGAAGTATTGCAAATTGAAGAACTTTTAATGGACAGGTTCCGTGAATCACCCTGTATTTCTCTGCACTTTCTGCTGCCTTGAGTATTCAGTAAGTTAAAAGAAGTAAAAAACATTTGAAGAAATGAACAAATTTTATCGAACTGAACAGGTATCTGCTGAATAAATGGCTAAAATATACAAAAAAAAATGGGGTCTTTTTTGGTACAATCTTTACACGTAAATATCCAAAACGAGAGCCAACTTTGCAAAACGGCCGATGGCGCTGCATTCAGCGTATTCATATTACCCAGGTCCTCAATGTTGACATTTTCTTTCGACATACAGTATAATTATAAAGGATGTTAATGGTTTGAGCTTCATAAAAGGTGATCGAATTTCAGTTTCCTAACTTTTATTTAGAAACAAAAAACACAAAATGTAACATTATTTCATTTCCTTATTATTATTAATTGTATATTTATTTTCTGGGTATATGATGGTGGAATAAAAAAAAATGTCATGATTCTCTTAAGCTGTGTACGTGTTTCTGTATTATCCTAGTGTTTTAAATGTTTAAAGACTTAAATTTCATATAAAATATAAGTTAACGCATACCAATAAGGTGTTAGAAACAACAAGGAACAACAAGAAATAATGTATAGCAGCAAAAAAAGGCAGAATATAACAAAGATGTTAAAAAAGCATAGAAAAAGAGAATCCGAAACGTGAAAATAAAATATGTGCTAAGCATTTTGCATAGTCGTTTAATTCCACTACCTTCAGTGGCGGCTCGTCAGGGGAAGCTGTGGAGGTTACGTTCCCTATTATTTTTAATAAAATAACTAGAGTTATTTGTGTATAAAAATAATGTTAAAGCATTGGATATGTATTAAAAAAAGCAATTTTGCAAAAAAAAATACGTAGTATATTTATTCATTACTTATTAATTTAAAAATGCAAATAAATTTCTTATGATGCACGAAATTTGACTGCATGCACTATAATAGCAAGCGAGGAGGCTAGCCACAATTGGCATTGCCAACTTAACTCATCCATTTCCAAATCGCCCATGGAAAGGTAGGTAATTTTATATAAGTTTCTGTTCTTTCAAGTTTCGAAATTCCTTCTTTGAAACACAGAGTTACAACTTTGCATTATTATAATCTGCAGCATTAGTATTATATGTTTCATGTCTTAGAATTTATGCTCATAAAATATCAGAAATTTCATTCTTACACCGTCAACAATATTCAAAACCAAAAAATAATACCCTTTACCTACCACAGGTTTCAAGAAAAACTATTGTATGCTTACAAAATTATAAATTTATGGTGACCAATTTCGTATTTCATATATATATATAAGTTTACGACATCTTTCATATTGCTATTCAATAAATCCTATAACGGTGTTGATTAAAGCACTTTTCGCTCTACAATTCTTCAAAAGTTATACAAGAAGAAATTATAAAGTTCAAGAGAACTTCTCACTATACGCTAAGTGTGAAATTACATTTGAAATAAAATTAAAAGTAAGTGTAGTTCATAATACATAGATTATTTGCATTGGTCTGCTTTTTGTAATACCCTGTAGTACTTTAAACGATTACGGCTTTGGAACTGACGGCTACAGCGTAAAAACAATATTACTATATACTATACTATTAATCATAGTCTTTTGCCATCACCATAATAATTAATCATTATTCTAATTTTCCTTTATTAACGTCGTTGCATTATAACAACATCTACTGCAAGTAACAAAGTCAAAGCCGACAAATTATTATTAATATCACAGACGTAGGTACACGTATTGTGAGAAGGTTGCAGCCATGGCAGTAAATTTCTCTATTAACTAATTAATCAGTACGTGATTTTGCAGAAGAATGAAGAACAGTGTATATTTTAATATACCAGCGCAAACACAGAAAAAAAGGATTTGTTAAAACAACTAAGTATATTTTGTCATAGGTATTTATTTGAGGCAAATAAGAATTTGTTTAGATTAACACATCCATTATTTGGGCATACAATATTGTTTTTTTTATCAAAAATTGGTTGAATCAAACAAATATTTATTTATGTAGTGGGTTAATAACAAAAGGTTGCTGTTCTTCAATTAATCTTAATTTTCATTATTATTTTTACGACCGGTTTCGGTGTATTGCCATCATCAGCTACATAAAACGTCAAAAGAAAACGCATGTTAAAATTTAAATTATATTGTAATGTAATCACGTTTAAATAAGAAATAAAATAAAACATCACATAAACAACGACACGTGAATGCGTTACAGGCCAAAATTCTTAAATTATATTTAATTGCATAGAAAATGGACTTTGATTTTCTCTATATTGTAACAGTGCCCTCACAGTGTTATTGCACGCACCGAAGTTACTTAAGTATGTTTCGAAATTACGAAAATCAATAGAAATAAATGACCAATACTTTTAGCTAATGATGATAATACTTCATAAGCAAAAACATTTAAACTATTATTAATAGCAATGAACAACCAAGAAATGAAACTCTAAAAATAGGTACTTATTAGGCACACATACGTTCTGTTTCTTAAGTAAGGTAAGCTTTGAAGTTAAAAACAACAAAATAAAGTAGTAAACTATTTTTTTTCTAGCAGGGAGGAAAGTGCACACTTTTCTCCCTGCTAGGAAGGGAAGATTCTACTTTTCCTCCCTAGCGAGGAAAAGTAAGTGAGATTGACATGATGAAACTGTACATCTCTATAATATGTGACATTATTGATAGATGACATTAGTACATTCGAACCAGTCTGAATCAATTTATGAGATAATTGCTAAATTATTAGGTACCTGTCGTTTTAAGAGTAAGTATATTTAAAAAAGGAATCCATAAATATTAATAATCATTTTCTAATTCAGGTTTACAGGTATTGAACTTAACCTACAAAAATCATAAACACAGAAATAAACAATTGCAACAAAGTTAAATACAAGAGATTAGATTACCGATTTATGTTAACATTGAAACAGCAGTTTATTGCATTTTGTATAGCGAACCCTTCTTTTAAAATTTGAATCGGTAAATTGAATTCCGGTTTGTTCTATTAAAAACTTGTGGTATATCAGCAGAAACAGATGTCGAGGAATTTGTAGAAGTGCTGGCGCATGGCTCATGTTGTGATTCAGACATCTGTATCATTTTTGCAATTTTTTTTTTGATTTCAAAGGAATTCTCCACATAGCCTTCAGCGATGTTGGAAGATCGCCTATCGCCGTGAAGTTTTACATCTAATACTCCACCGCCTTGTGAAGCAAGTGCAGTGGCAGATGTTCTGCAGAAGCAATGACCCGTATACATATGAGGGTTTTCTAAATTTAAAAATTTAGCGATATTCTTAGGTATACTACTAAAGGTATTATGCCCAACTGGCTGCTTCGTTATTTTACCGTTACCCAGATTTAAAAATAGTCGTGATTGACCTGCAGGTCTCATTTGTAGATATTTCCGGATAATTGCAACCCAGTGTGATTCCACCAGTACAAAATTTCTTGAATCTCCAGTTTTTGTTCCGGGAATATTGACCACAATAATATCACCTCTGTTATCTACGTCAGAGATAGTCATTCTTGTTAATTCGTCAGTTCTACAAGCAGCCGCAACGGCTATGATTAAAGCAGTCTATCATTACATCATGTAAAAGTAATTTATATAATTAATTCCGAACAGTGGCAAGTGCTGCCTTATGAATTTCAGGTGGTGTGTACGACAGATTATCATTGTCTGTGATATCATTCGACATATTGCATAGAAATATTTATAATAAATATTTATGATATTAAATTAGTGTTATTTACTATTATTGAACACTTTTTGTAAAAAAGACGCCGACTTGACAGTTTTCAAACAATATTTGATAGATTAAGCCTACTATCTATCATGTCACTTACAGGTATGTCTTGATTATTTTTAGAGATTTAATTAGTTAAAATCGCACTGGCTGGGAAAAAATAATCGTATTCAAACCACGCGAGGAAACTGCTATTGCAGGCCGCGAGCAAATATTACAAACCAAACGAAGACGAGCACTTTCCTCCCTTGATTTAAAATATACTATTTGTTTTACCTACTGTTTGCAACTTGAAAATGCAAGCGTCTGCATTCAAGATGAGTGCTTTTTTACGCAAAGGTATTTTAGTTTTATGCATGTTCCCACGTGCATAAATCTCAGATGCACAAACTATAGTAAACAAAGGGTAAATATTTTCGTGCAAGATTAAAGAAATTTAAGTGACAATTGGAATGTTTTCCCTTAATGTTGCATTTCTTATAAGCCAACGCAATTTACAGAAGTATATAGTGTTTGAATGTTTAAAACTGTTACCCACGGAAAAAAAATACCCTTTTTGTTAAGGCATTTAGATACTAAATTATTACATGATTGAAATAATATAAAAAATATTCCTGTATTCAAACGAATAATTTGGTTAGAAGATTTATTTGAAACAATATAATATTATTTTCGTATAGCAGATTTCTCCCCATATAGCAAATATATTTATGTGTAGTACAGAAATTGTCGTATAGATGGCACATCTCCTGTTTCATTCCAGTAACAGAACATATTTCGCACAAATAGGGGGAAATACACGATTACAACATACTAATCTGGTGTATTTACCAGATTAACATCTGATAGCAGTCGTCACCCATTGGAAGGACGATCACTTTAATGGCACACTATGGTGCTGGGTGGTCGCTGTGATCAACTCCCAATACCAGGGGCAAAGGCTTGGCGACTTTACAACATCCTAACCGCGTGTCCTCCATATATGATAAATATGAAGTGTATGGATTTTTGGAGATAATTAATTTTAATTTCAATCAATCAAATGATCACGACATTTTGTTGTGTTTACGCTTTTCGGTAAAACCGCAAGAAAGCCAAGTCTAAAGTAAATAAATGATATAAAAAAAGAAAAAACCTCTTGATTCAAAATGCTTACGGTTTTCTGCCAATGTGCAGAGTTTTCAAGTTCAAAATAAAGAAGACTTGAATCAATTATCAATATCTTTCACTTAAAAGTATGAACTTCTGAATGAACGAAAACTATATTATTTCCGAAGAAATCCCACCAAATCATGGTGGCCATATAGAAAACGCAAAACTTTTAGTTTAATGCAATTCCTTTTAAATAAAAAGGATACTTCTATCAGTGCGCCATTGCGATTACACACCTTATCCCCACACTGCATTTTACCCTTAATGATCTTCACAATACCCCAACTGTTTTCTGTTTATTAGTGGAGCTTGCAACTGCTCGACCAAAATGAGATAACTTTTCTCTTTTGATATTATTCCGCATCTCCCTAACTAGACACCTATACTTAATTGTCTAAACTTGAATGCCACTGCCACTTGTTCTTTTGTGTAACCAATTCAATTTTTCAAGTTCGCTTAATTGAAAAGTCAGTTGAGGAGAGAAAACTATATTAAAACTAAAACCAGTTTTTAAGGCAATGCTTTTGTGTTTAACTTTAAATGCACTATTGAAACACCATAAATAGGTACTTTCAAAAGAAAATACTAAATACTGTGTTAATGTCAGAAAAATCAGCAACATGTAAATCATCATACATGTGATTGGAAAAGTAAGTAACTAAAAGTATTAATAGTGCACGGATTAATATCCCTAAAGAAGTAATTAATAGAAGTAGTCGCGCTCGTTTCCCCAGCAACACCAAAATAGCACACTATCTGACCAACATTATCTGTTAAATCCGGATCAAAGTTGCGAACATTTACTAATTCAGGAAAGTTTGTAGCAACATAGGCAATCGATGTAATACTGGTATACGAAGAATTTGTAGGTTCTCTGATAAGCGATCTTAGATTACATGAATAAAACATGTCACTCAAATTTTTAAATTCAATGGCATCATCAGCCTGGTTAATAGTTAGATCGTCACAAAATAGTAATACTTTAAAACTTGTCAATGCTTTACGAAATATTTCAGTTAAATGTAGACAAAAGGTGTCAAATGCTTGCTTTTCTTTATTAGGTGGCCTATAAACATTAATAGTGCAAAAATCCTATCCGAACGCAATCCCCGAACATTAAATAATATATTCAACAGATAAAACATTGCAAGCGTAACTGGGTGATAAGAACTTGCTAAACTGCTCTTGACACATCAATTTATAATTATTAATAAAAACTCAATTAATTCGTAGTCATGTTATTTCAGTAGAAAACAGTGCATCGTGCATCATTATGTAAAACCACTTGTCTTCTTATTGTTTGTGAAAAAAGTAGTGAAGGATGTGTCGATCATAGATCAGGCGCACAATCGACCTATGATTGATGCTTTCTTTCCACGCGTAGAAGGTAATGACTGAAAATAATACCTGAACACTAGGTAAATATAAATAATAATAATTGATAATATGCGTATGAAATCGAGTAGAACAAGAGAGAAATTTCCTAATAAGGAACGTAAATGGACAAAATGAGTTTTATTGCTGACAGAAATAAAGTGAATTAGCTATGCGTCGCTGGCGGACGCAAATCATGTAAATCCCTGTTTAAGCAACAAAGATGAATAATCCGGAAGAAGGAAGAAGTTGCTTTCTATGCAGAACTATCCGCACGCTAGGCGAGACGATTCATTACTAGTACAAATTTAATATAAACTTAATCGTTGTGGACATGCGAGCGTGCCCGTTCAAACTGCGTTCGCAGGTACAGAACTGTATTTATGCTGTCCGTTCATACGGACCTAGTACAACATAGTTGCATAAATGAAAATAGCGATCTTAGTTGGAAACCAGTCGCACTTATCTTCGTGAAATCAACTTGCTCCCCATATCCCAGGCGGTACATAACTCAGTGTCTATGCTCCGCCTGCCATTTTTTCGCTCTCTTGCCACGCCGCTAATATTTTGATAAGGTATCCGCTTCGCGAACCAGGCAACTGCAACCGCGGAGGTCGCAAGGTGTATCGCCTGATGGAGTAGCAGACCTAGAGTCAATTATCTCTATGTTTATTTTAACTTTCGCTATGGTGTCTTAGTGTGTATATATACGTGCCGTTATTAATGGTTCCGTGGCGCATATAAAGAAGATTAACCTGGGTACGCGCATATAGATAGGATAATAGCGGCGGTAGTTTAGTAACTCCGTTTCGTGTTTAAGGATTTACTAATCAAATCTTGTAAATAGTATTTATAACGACATCCGCTGAAAAGATACTCCTAGAAATAAGGATATCATGCTACGGTTCTGCAAATACAAATGATGACGCAATTGTGTAAAACGTCGCACTGTCATGTTACATTTAAAAAAAAAAATATGTATACTCAGAAAAGCTACTGTGTTGAATTAACAAAATGCTCTTTGTCGATTTTTTTTTGGTTATCAGAACTAAAATTTGAGCCAATCAAAGCAATTTCTCGGGTTCTCTAAAGAAAGAATCTAGCTTGAATCTGTTTAGTTAATTTCAAATTTGAGTTTGTTCTAATTAACAATAAAAATGGCTCCGTTAATATTGCTACAAAGCGAACACGTTTTTTTTTCCATTCAACTAAAAAATGCGGTTAGACGGACAAATCTGAAGCATTAAATGAAATTACGTTTTGGGTTGTGGAAGCTGAATAATGTCAGTACGATAGTAGCACATCTATTATGTAGTAGTTTTCTCCTTATATAGAACAGTAAATACGTTAAAACATGTCCCAAGTGGCAGGGTCTCGTCGAAACAACGTTGTTTGAAGGTTGATATTCGACAAGTACGTATAATGCACTGAAAGTCGACGTTGTATTGAAGTTGTTTAAAGTATCTATTTTCTACGTTTCTTGCTCACATTATATCAACGTTGAAAAAAGGTGTTAGTTTTAGGGTGACGAAAATTGGATGTTAGGGTAACGTACCTGTGTAACTAACTGTTATTGGCCACTAATTATATAAAATTATTATATTATTGATTATATATTGTTATAACAATTTTTGTATAGTTATTATTAGGTATCGGTTTTTTACCTAGGTATTTATAAAACTCAAGCTTATGTTATGTGTTAGTTATGTTTGTCAAGTTACCTTAACTTATTTAGATATTATTATTTTGCCGATGTTTGGTGTAATCAGGACCGGTGTAACAAAGACTATTATGTGTATTCAAAATCAAAAACGTACTCTTCAAACACAAATTAACCACATATATTAGATTAAAAAAAATCCCTTAATACTTGTTTTAACCGATTTGAATTTGGCGGCGTTGTGTTTTAAAAGACGAACGGCTGCGTTTAGAACACGCCCCTAAGCGGTTTGGGAACTGTTGATAATTCGTCTCGTACGTAATCGCGCGGTCGCCATTTTGTGTAGTGTAAACGGTTAACGTTTCTTTAGCGTGCTGCCTCCTGTTTTATAATTTATCATATTTAGAAGGTAAGAAAGCCAGTATTTTCCATAAAACTTATTAATAGGGTAGCAAATAGTATTGTACCACAATCTGTATGATAACCTATATTTTTGCAGTGTTTTTTTTTTCGATTATGAAATTATAAAAATGTATAAGTTAATCTATTGCGTAAGTTCTTAACAACTAACTTGTTGTAGCGCTTATCGCGCACATAATATCTTTTGTTTAATTGTAGTGCCATTTTTTATTTATTTTTTTGTGAAAATAATAAATTTGATGTATCTGCATAAATGGTTTTATTTTTATATGCATCTTCATGGTAATAAAATTATCAGCGCCATTTCACCTCGAAATAACGTGAATGTAACGTACTGATTAGGTAGGGGAAATAGGCCTGAGACGGCATACTTTTGTAATTAAAATATTTTATATTATTCATAGAAACGATTAGGATATTTTTGCGCATTGGAATTAACTAGTCCAGCTTTACGCTTTCTGAATATATTATTATTTGCAACATCCTATTGAGCAAAGAACAAGAAAAAAACGGTTTTTGTGAATGTATGCTTGCATGTTTGGCATCTAAGCCAGAACTCTTTAGCTCTTGAACGGGAATATAATTCATTACAATAAATACAAGAAGCGTCGTCCTCATAGTCGTCTGTTTCAAAAGGATCGACTTCGGCTTCGGCTGCCACGAAAAGAGTTTTCTTAGCCAGAACTGCTGCTTTTCTCCGTTCTTTTGTTTTTTTTCTCCACGTCTTTTTGCATGGCCTTTTCCAACTCTGGTGTGCTATTTAATAATCCAGAAGTTGCAGCTGTTCGTTTCCGTGGTAATCTTGCGACAGCAGCTACAGGCAATGGACTTATTTCTGCTACAGAGTGGTTCAGGCTGCTTTTGGAAGTTGAAGGTAGTGTATCCCCTAAATTGTCGCCGAGCCCTTCAACTTCTTTATTCGTAATTTCCGCCGGTTCAAACATCCATTCTGGAAATATATTTGAGTTAAAGGGAAAAATTCCTGTCACAGAAAAAGCCTTTTCAGCGTTGCCAATATTTGCAGTTTTATTATATGCCTGTTTGAAAATTTTAGCCACTTGAAAATGTGTAACCACTCTACCCGGATTTGATTTCAACCAAGTGGTCAACTCCTGGTTGTAATAGCTTTTTAGAGGCCCATAAAAACTTACGTCGAGTGGCTGTACACGATGAGTACAATGAGCAGGGAAACAAAATAAAACTATTCCATGTTCTTTCGCGAAAGATATTGCTTCAAAACTCTTATGGCTCACGTGCCCATCTACAAGAAGAAGGGCTTTGTCTTCCTGTGAAGGTTTAGCATATCGAACAAAATGTTGTAACCATTGATGGAATATCTAACCGGCCATCCAACCACTTTCCTGTGGAAACCAATGGATCCGGCGGGAGCATCGTCCATTAATTCATTTTTCATATATTTCCTAGGAAATATAAATACTGGAGGTACATAATTTCCTACGGTATTCATACAACATACAACCGTGAGATGTTGACCACGTTCTGCACTTGTCAATACGCCAACTTGTTTTCTACCTTTTGTTGCATATATTTTACAAGCTTTTGATTGAACTGTTGACAAGCCGGACTCATCAACATTCCAGATCTTAGATGCGTCAAATTTATAATCATCTATTACTTTTTCCAAATCTTGGAAATACTTCTTTATTTGAACCTTATTAAAAGCTCGTGCGCGAGCAGCTGAAGTAGCTTCGGGTGTCCGTAAAGAAATACTTGGATTTCGTTTTACAAACCCTTTAAGCCAGTCCCATCCTGCCATTTTGGTTGTATGAGAAAACCTATGAGGTATATTGTTTTTCTGAGCCACTTCATACGCCAGCCGCCTGACATCGACTGAAATAAGTCTAAAAAAGCAGCTTTCTAATGTTTTGATATGTTGCACTAGTTCCTCTTCAACCTTTTCATTAAATGTTTGTTTATAACCACCAAGATAATCCTTTTCGCTTCCCTTTGAGTTTAGGAATCGCCGCCTAAGGGTAGTAAACGGTACATTAAAAGTTTTTGCCGCACGGAGCCATCCCATTTCCTTGTTTTTAATAGCATTTAGTGCCTGCTGCATGTTTTGCTCATCCCAGGAGTGTCTGGTAGACTTCCGATTGTATCGCCCCACCATTTCTCACCTGGTTTGAGATAATTAAATAAATGTGTCCCAACACCCTGTGTTTGGGGCACCGTTTGCCGAATTACATACGTCGATGAAAAGGATTATTTGCTATCTTTTAAGGCCCAGTAACTGAATAATAGTCCTTCGGTTTTTTTTTTTTATTTTGACTATTTCATTGTAATCCGACGCCGACAGGGGGTGGGATTAATATTACACATTAAAAGATAGCAAATAGCCCCTTCTATTGCCCAATTTAATTCGAGAAATGATTCATCAAAAGCATCGTGTATGTTTGCTTGGGCTTAACTTTTATTCGGCTGAGATGGCATACTATGCCGTCTCATCTGTATGGTTAGTATGCCATCTTAGCCGATTTGCCGTGTTTAAAAGTTTCCGTTTATACAGTTATGCTACTTAAGAACACACAATCACATGAACGAATAAGATGCAGGTTATGTGTTCCTAGTTCGTATAAACATATCATAATTTTTGTATTGAATACACTAAATACAATAAAAAATATTAAAGTTCAATACAACAAATATTTCAACATTGGTGCTTACCAAATTGTTTAAGTTTATCACTAAAATCGCTTGGAAACGAATAAAATTCTCTCACGTCCAACTGTCACTTGCAAGTTACACATAGTATGCCCTAGATGGCGCAAATATTCTTATGAATTTAATTGAAAACCTACAGTATGCCATCTCATCAACTATGCCGTCTTAAGCACATTTCCCCTACGTAAATTTTACGTTTCTCTTCAACGTAGATTCAATTGTGACATTGTCACTGAATTGTACTTGTTATGTTGACGTAATAAACAACGTAATTTCTACTTATTACCACACGTTTACACAACGTTTTGACGACGTCCTTTGAGGCCTGGGGTATTACAGAAATTGTCTCATAAATAATAATAATAATTGTATTTATTGGCAGTAAACACGTGAACACGTAATAACAATTGAATATTCATTTAAATGGTATATTCGAAGGTTTATACGTTTCAAAGGGTTCGATTGACCCCTTGGTGGAGTCACTATAACAACAAATACCTAATAATTTCTTTTCGTTGCTGCAACAAAAAAAAAAATTGTTCACCATATACAACCAAACAATATTGTTAAATTTTAAAATTAAAATTTTTGTTAGATCAATACAGGTACATTTTTGAGTGTACCTATAGATACTTTATTTATGCGAGGCTAAAATATTACAAATCATCCTAATATCTTCAAACAATCTCAATGTCTTCTCATTACCAGTTGAGCCTACGTGAGCCCTAGTCCAAAAAAGTTTTACACCCTCCTCACGTAACATACTCCAAGTATCTAATAACAAAGGATTTTTTAAATTCCCTAACGCCTCTAATACAGATAAGCTATCAGTTATAATTCGCACGTCGCGTCTAATCTATAAATTCCCACTAGCGCCTGATATACATCGTACCGCCTGAAAATTATTCCAATGATCCTGTAATTTAAACTTTTGATTATGTTTGAATACCTCTATTATAAACAACAAAAGTCGCGCCTGTAATACTCTCACTTTCGATCCATTCGTAAGGATTTCTAAAATCTCTCCTAAAGTGCCGTAGGTAATGCTTTGTAATTCCGCGGTATGAATTTGAATTGTTATTATTAATAAAATCCAGTGTAGCGCGGAATGATCAGATATTTTATGTGTCTATATTTACACTACAGTCATGTGATATCTTTTTATTTGTTTACATTCTAAGTGAAATTATCTAAATGGTTTTGAACTAGTGGTAATGAATGTATATATTACATAGGTACGTCATTTTCATGTAGATTCAAAATTCATAAAAATAAACAATTTATGGGCAGCTAAATAAAAAAATCACATTTAAGATATCTCCAGCTTTCTTTCTTCTTTCTGTTGTTTTGTTGGTGCCCACATCGTCACTCTACTTCTGCGAAACGATTCATACACTTCCTCCTTAGATTTTCTTTTTTTATTGTTTTTACAAGAATCGCTTTCATGCGCAATCTTTCTCAAAAAAAGAAACTGCAATAGTAATTAATGCAATATAGTTTGCAGCCTTCGGTTTGCGCATTAGATTTCGATAAAATCGCTTATATATTAGATACGTAATTGGACATCTTATGCGATTAACATTCGAATGCGATTGCATATCAAATAAGTCGTAGCGGAATAATAAAAATAATAAACACCTGTTCAGATCACCCGTAATGATAACTTTAAGGAGCAACAAATCACTATAAACGGATAAGGAAAACTTAATAATCGTGTATAAGGGAAATAAAATAACGAAAATAGAAACAACAGCCAACAGCGACATCGCTCGTGAAAGAATAACTAACTACACCATCGGAGAACGGGCACTGACAATCTAACAGATTGATAACGTAATAGTTAGGTTGTAATGGTGGAACGAAGAGACTACAAAGCCGCGTGTACTACCAATAAATTCACAATCGAACGGAAGGATCTGTTACCTAAGTCATCGCTGGCTTGTCGGCCTGCATATAACGTACAACACGCAAGATACAAGAGTGTTATGTTTTGATAACGCAGTTGAATGCCAGTAGGGTCTCTACTGACGCTGTCGTTTGATTCGTGTCCGTTGTTCGGCCCGCTGGATGTGACCGGAGGCCAAATCAATAATAATAAAATTTAAAGAACAAGTAGTACAATCAGCTACACGTAAAACATTATCTAAAAATGATTTCTACGGTATAGTTGGCCACGTCGCCGATCTCCTATTATCTAACGTGACTCGGCATGTAGTGATCTTTATTCTTCGACCACTTTTTTGTCTTCACCGAACGGTAATATTGTGACCTGGGCACGAGGTATAATTATAGGTAATGAGATTGTTCAATCAATATTTTGGAGATGATTCTCTTAAAGCTATAGGAGCACAAGCTTCTCTTCTATGGCTGAAATGTTCCTAAATTTCATAATAAAAGTCATAAAAAATAACACAAAAATTAATATTATTCTAAAACTGCCAAGACGCCACATTTATTTTTTAAAACATCAATTATCGGTTTTCTTCCTTTGTGTACTACCGTTTTGGCTTCTTTTTTGAAGTTGTTCGCAGCTTTTGAATTGGATGTTTTATACGGATAAAAAAGATTTTTCAGTTAAGGAAATGTACTTTACCTTCACAAAAAAAAATATCACTCTTTTCTATATGGGCGCACGAATATTTGGTTAGACAAAAAAAAATCTGTTTAACTGAATAGTAGATACGTAATTTGTAAGGAGAAAACTTGGTATTTTTGATAAAAAAAATATTGAAGATTATAGAAATGATAATAGTGGTCCTTCCCATTCAAAAGTTTTATTTAAAATCTATTTAAAATCTATACCACTACATGTTTCGGCGATATGCCATCATCAGGTAATGATTTACGTTGGTTATTAAAACACAATGCAAAAAGTCGAACAACACTCCATGGAAAAAGTAATTTTAATTTAGGTCAATTAAAAAATTAGATTAAAACATTAAATTAAAATGAAGAGAGAGAGGCTTGTATACTATTCTGAATGATCAGTGGAGAGTGTATATAAGTATGAATACTCTACTTATATACACTATTTTTGAATTGACCTAAATTAAAATTACTTTTTCCATGAATTGTTGTTCGACTTCTTTCATTGTATTTTAATAATCATCGTAAATCATTTCCTGATGATGGCATATCCCCGAAACATGTAGTGCTATAGATTTTAAATAAAACTTTTGAATGGGAAGGGCCACTATTATCATTTCTATATGCTTCAATTCCAAATACCATTCATATAGGATTACTTCAATTAAAAAGAAATATATTTTTCATGTATGTACCTAGTATTTGTTTTTGCTCCGATTTTAAAAAAGTCCCCCTTGCCTTGAAGTAGTCTGTATTGATTTGAAATCTCAGTTTTGTAGAGACAGTGATGCATTGAAAGCACATATTGTTGAAATGAATAACATATTTTTTTTGAATGAGGAGTAAGGTAATTCCAAAACAATTGGCCATAGTGAAAAAGATACCATGCTTTGAAATACCTTCCTGATTAGAGTAGCCTGTTTTTTTAAGCAAATTCTTTATGCAAAAGGTGCATCCACACGATCGCAGTCCGAGCGCTAGTTTGACGAACTCCTAGTCGTGTGGATGGGCAGGTCGGAGTTCGGCGAACTAATCGGCAAACAGTTTGCCTATTCCCGATTTAGAGTGAGAGAGAAGGCTGCTGACAGCTGACTATCTAGCTCGCATTGTTTTTAAACTATTTTTAACGACAATCATTGTGACAGCAGGTAACAGGTACACATTCTTCTTAATACCTTACATACTTTTATCTTTGTTATTGCAGCATGTCGGGGTATGGTCGTGGTCGTATATGTCAAAAACAGACAGTTTTTCAGAAAGCTAATTTTTTGACATATGGTCACGATCTAATGTAAATGCTTTGATATAAGTGTTAATAATCTTCATTACATTAAATTGGTTCATTTCAAATAAATTAAAGAACTGTATTCTCATTATCTAAAAGAATGTACCTAATACTGAAATAAATTAAATCGCTAATTATAAATTTGTTCTAAATATGATGCAGAGGTTCCCAATAAAATTTATTTGAACTTATGTGAAACAGAATCTGACAGCAAGCACAATTATCAAAGAACAAAGAAGATATAACAACATGAAGAACAGAAGACTTTTTCTACTTAGATGTAAAGATGTTTTATGAATAAGATAAATATAGTTGTCGAACGTAAAAAGAATGTTTTATTTATTTTTGTTACATAAGTGCTACAATCAAAGAAAAAAGAAATTAAATAAATAATATACACGACTAAGAATACAATTACACTGTTGAATATTTTAACCCTTTTTTGACTAATTTAATAGTCAGGGGAGGTCCACACTCTTTTCGTGTTATTTTGTCGAGAACTATAGAACTTTAAATTTGACAAGCAAAGATAGTCAAGTATTGTCTATTGCTAAGGGGTTATTTTGTCCAACTGACACGTGGAATTATAAATTACTTCTAGTCACATTTTATTTGATCTAGACTAGACAAATTTACTAGCTGTTTAACTAAATTAATGCGATCTATTGGGTGTTTTAATACCATTATTTTCTAAACACAACGTCTTTTTAATATGCAACTCCTATTTCTTAGTGCTACAATATTCTCTCTTTAAGACGTTTTCCTCAATTATAAAACCACTAATTCACAAGTTTTTGTTTCAACTAAACGTACCAATTTTAAAATGATTTTTTGAGAACCATTATAAAATTAAGTGAATGTTTATGCTATTTGATTCAAGTCTAAACTAATTGCGTAAATAGATGTTCCCAATACAACTTTAAGATGTTGAATTTTTTTATGCCCACTGGAATTAACGTTTAATAACACGAGGTTACACTTCGCAAGTCAGTCACATTTGGTGGTTTGTTTGGATATGTTAATACGGAGAATCAAACACATACACGTGCAATGCAGGTGGTGCGTATAATGCAATACTGTATTAGAATAGGTGGGGTTTCTATATTTCTATCCGAGGGAAAAATTCTGATTGGTTGACGCTTCTGAATGTCTAGAAAAAATAGTCAATCCTCATATCTGAACAAAGAATTCACACGAAATTCTACTAATTTCTGTTGTATTAAATACGCGTAGTCAACTCGTCTGGCAAAGTTTGGAAAAATCAACACTAAAATATTTGACTAGCGCAAAATTAACGCCAACTCCGTAATATTTTCACCAGTGTACAGTATAACATTCCTGGTTGAAAATGGGAAACAAGAACGACGAGTATCCATTACTACACAAACTAAAGAGAAACTTTGGAAATGATCCATATCTGACAGCAAGCACAATTATCAAAGAACAAAGAACATATAACAACATGAAGAACACGAGACTTTTTCTACTTAGATGTAAAGATGTTTTATGAATAAGACAAATATAGTCGTCGAAACGTAAAAAGAATGTTTTATTTTATTGTTACATTAAGCCGCTACGACCAAAGAAAAAAGAAATTAGATTAAATAATATACACGGCTAAGAATACAATTACAGTATATATATTTGTATGCTTTACATAGCCGAAGTTAACGACGGACTGAAGAGAATTTTGGAAACAAGAAAGATCGCCACATGATTCAACACAGTGACCAAGGTAGAACAACTACTACCTGCCAACAAAAATGTACTGCAGAAACTACATTCAAAAGGCTTTTTAATTCTCTTTACTGCAACATGTCTCAAAAAGTCACTTTTTTAAATCAGTAAGCAAAAAGTGCATAATTTAATTTGTAACTTACGATTAGAATGAAATGGTTTGGAAATTGTCGTACTCCGGCAGCATAATGTGGTGGCGCAACATTTTGCTGAATTACTTTCTCATTCTCCAATAAATCTTTATCTTATCATATCATACAGATCTTAAATCATCTTTTTAGCCTTTTACCTTTATTACATACTTGAAACACTATTTTTTAAAATTTTATCATCTATATTAAAAATATAGTGGGTATACTTTCTTTAAAATATTATTAACATTTCTAGTCCATCTATGTAAATTGAAAACAGTAAGTAGCCTTATACAAATATCGAGTAAATTATGATGTGAACAATTAAAATTGTAGGATACATATTTATTTAATTTATCCATTAATGTTTGCAAGATATTGTTTATTCCATATTTAGACATAACATCCATCAACTTATCTGGGCCGCACCGCTTAATTACGCAACAATTAAGATAGTATGTTGTTCTTCTCACACTAACACATAATTTTTAAAATTTTCTTTTGCCAAATACCCCACAACAAAAGCATGAATTTGAACAACACCAGCTGAAATATCTGTTGAAGCAGAAAAATATTCACTTCCTCATCCTGCAAATGCGGGAAGGGCTCGACGAAGTCAAATCTTCATTGTTTTAATTTTCCTCGCAATAATGTCAGGTGAATTACCTAACATAAAAATGATTAACTTTTTAATGAATTTACAAACGCACTGCAAGTGGGTTGATATTTCCACTCCAAATTGCCACCAAACAGTGCAGCTGATTCCTCTAATATGTTGCTCACAACGTCTTCTTCAGTGTTACCTAAGAGAATTTAAATATGATATATTTTTGCAACTATCTATAACAAAGATAACTTACAATGAGGAAGCAATAGATCATTTACACTGCCCTAGATTTATCCTATTCTTACTTGCAATTAACTTCATTTTATTACTGAAATAAACATCACAAACATCAGAGCTTGATCATCTTTCATATTTCATGTCTGTCATGCGTGACCTGTTAATTAATCTGGTCGAAACTTCAAATTTCTGCAAAGGAAATAAATATATTAATACCAGACACAAATTAAATATTCACACAGATTAGAATATTGTTTACGTCACTATTATACAACGATACTTACATCCACTTTTAATGGTAGAATCCGCTACGTTACTTGTGTTTTACAACACGGAACACAATACTAAAACGCCATAGTTTTGCAATCTAAACACAAACCGAGCACAGGGCAGAGCCCTAACAAAAACAAAAGACGCGAAGTGTCTCTAAGAGTAGCACGTGTACCTCCATATTTATTTTTAACCATCAACAATAAATAAATATGCGCCGGTTTCTCCTGATTTGTCAACACCATGTGACGTAAGGTGACTGCAGCACTCGTTGTCCTTTCTCAATACTAAAAATAAGGACCGGCAAAAATAAACCAAGATACCACCCCGTGTAGTTCAGTAAAAAAGGGTAATAATGTTCCGTAGTAACGGTAAGTAGAAAGTACTTTTCTTGCAAAATGCACATTTATATACAGTAACTTCTCATTGTTAATTTCAAATATACATTTCAGAATAGAACTTTTCAACAATTTTACTGCATCCTTTCCAACGTGAATAGATATATCAGGTTTTGTTTTTTTCGAAAATGAGAATCTACAAAACAGTAAACTAATATCAACTGAATGTAATAGGATCTCGTTTATTATAGAATCGGTGAAAAGATTGAACAGTACTTACTTTTAGATAGTTACTGTAAATTTTTTCTTAATTTCTAATGAGAAAAAAAAATATAGTCGTGCTTCGCTGCTAACTTGCATCGCTTATATGAAACAGTAAAATTGTTCGTGTTTTTTTTTTGATACTTAGCTTCGTTGGATTTATAATTAAAATATCTCTCGAAGTGATTAAATTGTTACGGTAGATTTTGTACCAAACATTGGGTTGTACCTCTTTTTTAAATACATTCGGCGGTTGCATAAAGAAAAGAATGCGTTAAGAAGATTAATCTTCGGCTTGCGATGTAACGTGTATTAATTTTAACTTTCAAAAGAAATTACATTTTTTAGTTATTACGAAACTATAAAAAAATGTAAAGCTTGAGTTTGAAATCAAGCTTTCGTGTAAGAAAAAGATAATTTTAACTGTACAGGTTACAAGTGAATATACATGGGGATTTTTACCTAAAAATAGATTAGTTTTAGTACTCTGCGTCCGAAAACTATTGGGAAGTTCCTTACAGGTCGTATAAAGTATTTTAAAATGGAATTTATTCATTGAAAATTATTTTCTCAAAGTTGTGCTGTTTCAAGAATGAATAGTGTACCTAAGATTATTAATACATTTTGAACATTTGGAAGGTACTTATATTTTTGTAAAATTTATTGTGGTATATTTATTTTCCCACTGCCTGAATTCAACAAATTTTTTGCATTCTACTTTTTGGCTTACTATCTAGCTTTTGGGAAAATCGGCCTTCCAATATTGAAATAATTGCGCTGGTTTGGTATATGCGAAATAATTCTTTTCAAACACGTTAGAACTAACACCTTAAATTTGACGGAAGAAGTGTCAAACTGATTGTTTTTCTTTTGGTAGATCAATATACATTCGCAGAGCACCTACGAGATATTTAACTCACTGTTGATCTGAATGTCGCCTGTATTTGGAGGACGAGGAAACAGTAAAAAACATTTCCTGACACTGTCTAGCCGCCACGAGAATCAGGTTTGTGATCTTTGGGAAAGTTGACTTTTCCATGGAAGACCTGAAAGACGCATCACTTAACAAGAATCTAAGATTTTCTGATGAGACATATTTCCGACTCTCCGGGTGTGTTAATAAACAGAATTGCCTCATATAAGGTGAGGAAAGTCGTCGTCCCACGTGATACACAAAACATCGTTGGTAACAATGAAACTCAGACAGTAATTGGCAACGGTGATAGCGCTCTTACCGTTGCGAGATGATTATGGTCAATTTAGTCATCCAACTGAACGAACAATTAGTTACGCAGTGAAAAATTTTCAAAAACTAAAAGTGTTGGAGATGGGCTAGGTCGTGCGCATCATGGTGCGCATATTCGGCCGAGAATATTGCTGCTGTGAGTGATGGTGTGGCTGAAGACCAACAATTATCAATACCGTTCACTGGCTTTGAGCTTGTCTTACGGTCCTCTGTGGTCCACTTTGCATAAAAATTTGCACGTACTTGCCTTTAAAAAACAATTAGTATAAGAATTAGAGCACAAAGTTCATAGATGGCGAAGAAGAGTTGGTATTAGAGAGTCGATGTAGATTTTTCAAAAAAAAAGAATTCTTCGAAGTGAAATATTTCTCTTTCATCTTCTGGTGTGCTAATAAAGAAAATTGTCGCATATGGAGTAAGGAAAATCCTCAGGTGATACACGCGATACCATTATATGCCCAAAGAGTAATGGTGTGGTTGATTGTGATCAGCCGCCAAAATGGGGACCTTGTTTTTGAATAATGAAGCTCAGACAGTAACAGTCAATGGTAAGCGCTGTAGGTGCATGCTGACGATTGTTTTTGGCACATCAAAGATATTTTTTTTCATTAAATAAACAATTGGTTAGCTGTAGATCTTGGAAAAATCCAAAAAAAATTAGGTTGTTGAGAGTTACTTTTTAGAATTTGCTCAACGAGCTCTTTTGTTTCAACTGGTTATCTCTTATATTATTGTACAAGAGCACACTAGAAAAAAAATATACATACAAAAAAAAATACATTTATCGTTAGTAAAAAGTTCAGCTGAATAGGGGACAAAAGTACAGATTACTTAGCACTAGTAAAAAAGAGATCCTAAACACTGATACTAACAAGAAGCAATCTAACAATAAGTTACTTACGGTCTACTTCATACCAGTAACATATGAAGTTACTTATGATAATTAAACTGAAGTAGTTAAGCCAAAGAATATATGTAGTTGCAGTAAGCAAAGATTTGCCCTTGACAAGTAGTAGGTGTATTGCTGTGAGTGAACTATTCTATAATGGCTATCACACCTTCATTATTAACCTCAATTAATACAAGCTGTTTGGATTACTTGTGATAAGGAAACAGTATCATTAATGCACGTTCACTAAATACCTGATATATAAAAGGTAATGGTTTGCTATAAATATACAATATACTTACCTTAAATTTGTTGTTCAACTATAGGTAGTGTAGGAAACGAGGAATAGTGTATAGTATAGTATAGTGCATATTTATTAAGTAGCTTACTGTGTACTCTGTGTGAATAACTGATAAAGTACAAAAAAAAATTCCACAAATCTTCGATTATTTATGCAACCGCAACTATAAGTACTGCGTACCGAGCAATGCGTAATTCAAAATTGTTTGTAAATAATTTTTAATTACTATTGAGTGTGCTGTAGCTTCGATTAATAATCGAAGATTAAATTCGCATTTAATTTGCTAAAGGTGGTACTTAAGAAAAAAAAGCAGTATTATTAGTAATAGTTTTATTTTGTATAGGACAAACACAGTGACTACCTGAAATGAATGAAAGATATTGATTTCACTTTAACAACAGTTTTTTTTTAAACAATTTACAACGTAATGACTCATCAAATATATTCCTTAATAATGAAAAAATGAACGAAGCAATAATAAAAGATAAGGTGGATAAATGGGGCTCTCTTGGAACGTTATTTAGTTATTGAAGCTATTTAAATCTAAACAAAGGACAGAGAGAAATATGGCTTTGAAGTTACAACTAAAAACATACAAAGAAATAATATAGACGGTAAACTTGCGGTTTCTGGTGGTTGTTTGCACTAGGCGTTTTATCGGCGGGTTGATCCTCTGTTGGCGTACGTGGCGGTTATGTCCGGTGATAGCCTCGAAAACGGCTACTTCGTCGGGGTATCCCTAACTACAGGTGGCTTGGACTGTTGGATCACTCAGCTAGCGACGGCATCCACACTTTAACTTCACCAGCGGGCGCAGTTATCATCACAATGATGGAGAATTCAAATATTCCACCACGTGGTTTAAAACTGCAATCTTGAAACATCCGATCGATTGCTTATAGTCTCGGTGCTTCTTCTTTCGCTGGGATTCTTTATACGGATGGGGCCTTGAGTTAACCCACTCGATATTTTTAATATATTTGCGTCCCAACTGGCCTACAACGGCGGTCCTCCTTTGTACACCCTTTTTCGACGACCTTTTCCCACGTCCGTAACCCTTACTTGACGCTAGCCCGCGGTTGCGCGCGTAGCCATCTCGGGGACTATTTCATTACTCCGCCGCACTAGCCAATCAGGAATAGTAAAACAATCACGGGGTGGCAGCAAAACTCAAATAATCATAGTTGTGGTAAGTTGTTACCTATTTAAGAAAATACATGAGTTTCATAGCGATCAGCATTGTTGTTACTTCTACTAAGTATGTGTTGTAGTTAGATCATAGGTAATACGTTATTACCACAAATTTGTCAGGTACGCTGTGCTAGTAGCCGTTAATAAAAGCACTATTTACAGTAACAACTTGTATTCAGGAAACTGGGTTTAGTTGCTGGTATTAATTAACGAGAATAGTTTGAAGTAAAACTTTATCTATTGTAAATAATTTTCTATCGAGTAAACACTTTACTTAACCCATTTTTCTCAGTGCAATATAAGGAACTAGATTGTTTACGAAAACAATTGTTCCTTCGGCATTCTTCCCCATCGAATAAGAAATGTTAAAAATCAAGTGCAAAATGTAGCGCAATGTTTTTGAAGTTGAATGAATTCAACAGACATTCGCGAAAGCATTCAGTTGTTATTGGGCGTGACACAAACGGTGCAGTGCCGATGGGAAAACAGTTGCGGCCCACGCACCCGTTCCAATATTTATTTTCGTACGTTGGTCGCGCTACCGCATGCAGGTGCAGCAACCAGCGGTAGGCAACGGATCGCGGAAAGGATCCGAGAAAAGAAAGAAAAGACCGAAAACAAAAAGCCAGGCACGCGGTGGGAAGCAGCCAGTCGTAAACGGGGCATTGATTTATTAACGCCGACTAAATATATTTATTGCCAGACATTTGAATAAATTTGCACTTTTTTATACGGCAGGTGTTTTTCAAACGTTTACCGCGTAGGCATTTAGCTTTTTACCAGAAGTTCCACGGCGAATCTTTATTAGTACGAAGCTAAAGCTTGACTGCCACCGACAACCGTTAGCGATCGTTCCTGCTAGATGCGTTCATTTTTATTCAATAAATAGAATTTTCCTCTTTTATGCCTATAATTGTAGTTACATTAGGTACTATGGTAATATAATACTATACAGGTGAGTTTTTTTATCTTGAGACAACGGAATATCTCTAAAACACTGCTTCAAATCAAAAAAAGATCTTATTAAGATTTGTTATATTGTAGGGGGCTCACTGAATGGTACCGAACTTGATCCCCCCCCCTCCCCCTCCAAAGTGGGAGGGCGAACAACTTTGAAATCTAAATCTCTTTAACCCCCATTTTGTCGTACGGATTTGGATTCTACGCCGTCAAGTATGTAGTTCTTGTTTGAAACTTTTTTTCGATTCGTAACAGATTGCGCTGTAATCGCAAAAAAAACATGATGGTGAACGTCTAGAAGAAATACACAAAAAAGAGAAGCAAGCAAACATGATTTTGCGTTTTTTATTTTAACATTAAATAAAATTTCAAAAAGCCATTCAACAACGAAGAACTTTACTTTATCATACCCATTTCAGAAAATGTGTTCGAAAATGTGCCCTTCCACTTCGATACATTTATTTATTCGCAATTGGAATGATTGCACACAACTGAGAAGTGTTTCCGGCGTAATTCTTGAATAAGCGTTGGTGATTCGCTCAATCATGTTTTCCCTCGTGATTAGCACTTCTGTATAAACTTCAGACTTTAAGTGGCCCCACAAAAAGAAGTCAGGGGAAGTAAGATCTGGCGATCTTGCAGGCCAAGACACTGGACCACCTTTTCCGATCCATCGACGATTGTAGGCTCGATCTAGTATGGACCCCTGCGTTATTCCTTGTGTAATCTGAGAAGCTGATGAATAAAAGCATGACTTGGTATTATTTTTCTCACTCATAAGACAAACACGATGGGTTCTGTTTGACTCGTAAGACTGTATCAATCTCAACGCATTGCCGCGGACCTGTACCTCTCAAGTTTATCATACGATACTTCGTGGTTAATCGTGTCGAAGGCCTTACTAAAGTCAAAATATAAACCGCAAACTTTTGTTTTGCTATCTAGACCCGATAAAATTGATCCCATGCAATCTTTAATTTAATTACTACTGATTAGAATAATTAGGATTAAGTCATTGTTAAACATTAGAATAGGTACTGCTGTTGTTTTATTTGTTTTTAGATCATTACTGGTCCATCCTTCTTATATACATTCCTAGCTATCAGTTAGAAGGTCAGGGCTACTCCTGAGGTCTTGTTCCCAGAGTAAAGTGTGTCCATGCTTTCCCTTGCTCCTTGGCGAATGCTGAGAAATATCTAACTAAAGTCATTCCATAGGCGCAAACACAATAAGAACTGGTAGCTGACCGATTTATTATTACTAATAATCATAGGAAAATTATTCAGTTAGAATAGGAACATTTCAATCTTATGGAATCCATACAACTTAGAATAGGTAGCCTCGTGTAGTACCTTTAGGTGGAGCACGGTTTAGGATAAATTGTAATTATTTACCTTTTTTATAAATAAAGTGTCTAATATAGAAATCTCATTACAGTAATCACAAAGGATTTTCTGAATGCCCAATCTTTCGCTAAGATTAGGTTTATCCTCAGCATTTGCTAAAAGGGTTTCTCAACTTTTTCGGGAAGTAAAACTTTTTATTAAATTATTTGTGTCGGTTTTGTACTAAGGTTAAGGTTATGGCGTTCCTTACCTATGTAGTGTTTATACTAAGCTTTGTTTAGATTCCAGAATACATCTATAGAAGAGCAACCAATATATATATTTTAATGAATTACAATATATTTATGTGTAATCTTGGAAGATAATTTTGTTTTCAGTGTTTGATTTAGAAACGGGAACTTTGAGTTTACTGTTCGTGTATTACACGTTATAGCTGTCTAACAAAATTTCTTGAATTTATTTACCTTACAATCTACTGCCGCATGATGATGGATGGTCAAACTTGATCTGCTTGGGTGGTATACCCATACGTCGGGTACTTTTGATGCTTGCACGCAAGCCTTGCTAAAAGAGATATGTAGTATGCACGTCTTTTCTAAAGGACAAATTATGGTCATGTAAGTGAAATAAATATCGGATAAAATGTAGTAGATAAATAGACATACAACCACGAATTGCTCTCAATCACTTTACACAGTTGATAGTAAACAAAACAACTTGATACCTAATATTTATTCTTGAATAAATCTCTTTGCTACTACCACAAAAAGAATGGAAACGCAATATAGGGTATTAGTACTACGTGTGTATTTTTTAAACTTTAGTACCTAAGGGTGCGCGTATATTTAGCGTTGGCTCCCAGTGACTCACAAAAAGATAATTACTTTAACAGATGCAAAATAGATCTGGTTGATAAACTAGATACCAGATTTCTTTGAAATCGCATTACAATGAGTCATGGGAAAACTGAAAAAAGACTACGTTACACACTAAAACTTTGGTGAGATTCCTGTACGAATTTGGGGAAATCTTGCACCCCTAAAATCGTACAGGTATTTTACTTTTAGAAATAATATAGGTATTTTTTCGAAGGCTTTTTCGTGTAGCCTGGAATATATATTGTCAATAATGAAGATATCAACGATTTTTCGTCAAAGTCTTAGGTCAGGTCACAGTGCTTGAAAATGCGACGTCGATGCAATATAGGCCAGCAAGCATCATGAGTAAGCCGTTCATCAGTTTGTAGAATACTTAAGAAGTTCAAATTTCATCCCTTTAAAATTATACTTTTACACGAATTGAATGAGGACGATTTTGATTGGAGGTTGGAATTTGTGAAATAATGACCGAGCGCTTCAACAATAATCGAAACTTTTGACGCGGAAAACACATATACAACGATCATAGAAACTTAATGTATGGAGTAGTATCATTGGCTAGTATTTCAAGAAGTGCCCCACATTTTTGTTTCGACATATGTTTCGACATATATGACATTAATTTGAAATTGAACCATTTTAAAAACTGTCTCACTTTGGAATCTCCTAGTCAATAAAATATGTATGTAATTTTAACAGTAAATAAACATATAAAAAATCATATTTACGTATTACTTTTGAATCGGGTTTATTCTCAACTAAACAAACAAAAATTTATTTATTTATTTATTTATTTACCTAAAAGGACACAAACAAGACTACTTCTTAACTACATGTGTCCTTAACTTAAATATACACATATAAATACATGATCGCAGAGCATCGTACATTCTCAGAATAACAAATATAATAGTAAAAAACAAAAAAAGAAAAGAAAAATGTCATAGAGAGACCACTTCAACAAAGTTAATACCACTTACTGTAATCCTTAAAAATTAAATCCATTCAAAAATCAGGCATATCACTGTCGGTTGAAGAATATTGCATTTCTGACAGACATAAAATAATCATATCTCGTTATTCCAAAGATCTCTATTTCACGAAAAATTCGTTATATAGTTTGCAAATTTTAGTTATTGGTGACAAAAAGATATGACTGATAAACATAGGTGGAGCCGGTGTGGTACTGTAATAAGCTACATGTAAGCAAAACAGTGACAACAACCTTGCGTTGTCAAATACTTTATTAAAAATCTTAAAGAGCACATATGTATATTTATTGCTATGATATCTGAGGTATGGAATCTATTTTAAAGGCATTCACAAAAAGGTTCTAAACTAAAGGAACAA
This sequence comes from Protaetia brevitarsis, assembly GCA_004143645.1. NCBI lineage: Eukaryota > Metazoa > Arthropoda > Insecta > Coleoptera > Scarabaeidae > Protaetia > Protaetia brevitarsis. The sequence continues at coordinate 21,299 of RXPK01003680.1, read as the reverse complement.
GTAATTCAAAAGTGAGGCGTGTACTCAGTTGCCTACTCTACAGGCGAATTATGAATTTGTTAAAGATAGTTATTTAAAATGAACAACATTAGCATTAGGTGCTAAATATTGCTTTATTAAAATGTAAACTTTATTTTATATGTTAATTCAAACTGACCTGGTATCTTTTTATGTTTGTTATATTTTGCTCGGAGAGACTTTTCAGTCTTCGGGGTGTTAAACGTTTGGCGTATTCCCCTCAAACTATAGAAAATAGCGGTATTTTAATGTCGGTTAGCTTTATCTTTCAAAATTCAGGGTGGCCGACCTGCAGCGATAACAATTGAAGGCTGTTGACTGTTGAAAATGATTTGAATTCTCATTCTGTTGGTGGCTACCAGACACGACGGCTGTCTTAGTTTTTTTGCCACAATTTTAAAAAAAAATTATCAAAGTTCCAAGAAGTATTACCTAAAAAAATATCGATACAACTCCTGTTTATGTAATCTTTATCGAATACCTGAAATTTGCCAAGAAAATATCCTACGAAGATCTCCCGACCAGATTGCTTTTCCATGCTATTGACGGAGACCGGGGGCCCGTTCCTTTAGAAACTACAGTCCAGTACCAGAGATTGCCAAGCGTCGTGTCCTTTTCAAATTAGTATTCCTTAGAATCGCCTCACCTAAAACAGAACGGAATTAATTCAGTTCCCTTTCAATTTTAATCAGAAACTTATATTTTTGTGTAATTTATTTCACCATACGATAATTTGGGGTTAGTTTATAAGAACCGCCATTTAGTGTTTAATTATTTTAGTAAATTTCATATGTAAGGGTTGTATAAAAATATCACCGAGTTTGATCTGTGATAAAATAGCTATCTTTAACAAATATCGATAATCATAGATAATCGTTTGCTTTAAAATGTTAGTATTTGCCGTTTCCGGGTAGATGGCGCCGTTATTTATATGAATTTTAATTTATTATATGACGTTTCCATAACCTCATGTAGTCTTTAAAAATGCCAGGAGAGTTTGAAGACGTGTTTTTGTATTAAAGATTGTCTTATATAGTATTTTACTGATTCCAATTTACGTACCTTGTGATCATAGATTCTCAATTGTTGAGGAAACATAGCATTTGGGTAAATAAATAAAGATTTAAGCTTGTTTTGGTTTGAAACGTTTCTTTTATTCGTACAGTAAGTGTTTTACATCGATTTTCGATAATTATTTATTTCAAGTTTGAATAAACCGAGAAGGGACTTTGAGGGTGCGCCCGTTAGGTGAGAAAATTGCCTATTCGTTAATAAGCGTCCGGAATACGATTCTGACAGACGATCTGGTCCCCTTTGAAGCGTCCCGTGCCACCTAGCAGGTAGGAAGTCACTTTCCACAGTTTTCTTTCACTTATTTAGAGAGGTCCCTGGGTGTATTGAAACCACAATTTTAATTAAATTGATTTTATTGAAAAAAAAAGAAAAAAAATATATCGTAAACGGACAAGCTAAATAATAATAATATACATTTGAATATAATAATAAATTAGTATTGAACTATAAAAAAATAAAATTTTGAAATCCCGGGCATTGTGTTCTGAAAAACAGAGCAATATATTATATATCATAGCAACCCCCCGTCTATCTACAAGCGGCGGTAACTAAAATTCCCTACGAATGTTATACTACGATTGAAAGGGTAACATTATTTTGTACTTTTTTAAGAATATTACTATCCTTTTTTTATATGGGGAGACCAAACTGCAGATGCAATTTCTATCTTAGATCTTACTAATGCATTATGTAGGAGAATAATTGACTTTAAATTGGTATATTTAGAGCTATTCCGTCTAATGAATCCCAGATTACGGCAAGCATCAGCAGCGGTCGCCGGTATATGTTCAGAAAAATGAAAAGATGAGTCAAAGACAACTCCAAGATCTTTTACAGTATTCTTGCGAGTAAGAGAGAAACTATTTAACTGGTAATTAAAACTGTAAGGATTTTTTTCTCGTAAAATTAACAAGTGCACACTTATCAATATTCAAAGAAAGTTTGTTAAGTTGACACCAGTCAAATATTTTATGTAGATCACTTTGTAGATGGAAGCAATCAATGCCCAGGTAGCAAGCTGTCGTCATTATGACGTTGATTTTAAGTCATATTCGTCAAAATGACGGCAAGTAACCAATAAGGGACGATATCGTGAAATTTGTTGGTCTCTATGACGTTACTAACACGCCCATTTCACCTTCCTTAAGCATTTGCTATGTATATTAAATAAATAAAATTATTTAGTATACTATCATATTTTTTATGGCAATTTAACAATTCAATTATGAAGTTGCTTTTAACATGCCCCTATATTTATATGTTTGAGTTGACTGACTGATTTTATAGGTTCCACATTTTTTGTAAAATTCGTAACTATTAAATTAGTTTTTATAGAAAGTAACGTTCAGATGAGAGAGAGAATAGAATTTAAATAAATATATAAAAAAGGATAGTTACTTTAAATACGGCTTGTGGTAGGAAAGTTTGCCTTTTCTGTGTGACGCGTGCGCCGTTTTCAGCCTTTCTTCGCGGCGTCGGCGTGGAAGGTGCACGGACGCATGGTGGCAGGTGACCTGAATGCCTGTTTGATCGTGCATGGTAGATAATTGCGAACATAGTCGGTTAGTGTGTAGATAAGGTAGATTGGTTTTTTTTAATTTTAATATTTGAAACTGCGTGATTAGCTTATATCTGCTCTATTGTGTCTTTGAAAGTGACCGTTTAGGGCAGGAAATAATAGTGAGGGGACAGGCACTGTTGTTTTCCTTTTGCGAACTATTATTGAGTTGGGTAATCAATTGAAATTTATACATTAACTTTACCTATTACAAGATGCACTATAAAAATTTCGTTATTTGCTTATCTGTTAAATTATTGTAACTTTGGTAGCTGGATACAATGTTGTAGCTAACCTTACTTTTTGTTAAATTTTTAAATTTAACTTTTGTTATTGTCACCGATATTTATATCATCGATTAAAATTATCATAACCTAATAATTGTGGACTCTCAAATATATAAGTTTACTTTATCCTTTAAAAAATGAAACTGCATGCTGGGTATCGTTTTCATTAATTTTTCATTCATATTTATGTAGTGTTACAGTTCATAATAAATATTTATGTATTGATCTTCTTTTTTGTTTTATTTTTTGTCTCATATAATAACCCCAAAAAAACACGTTTCTTTAACTTAAATAGATGACGTCACTTAGACGTGATACTGTGACGTCTTGAACTTGAAAAAAGACGTCACTGGGCTGTGACACTTTATCGTCATTATAACCTGTCTTTTACGTACAGTAATAAGTCATTATGACGTAAGACGTGATGTTTGTACGTCATAATGACGTGTTGGTGCCCCCTGGGTGGATGTATTAATTCTACAATAAATTTTACAGTCATCTGCATAAAGTAAACATTTTGTGTGCTCAAGGATATCAACAATATCATTAAAAAATAATAGGAACAGAAGAGGACCTAAATTGCTTCCTTGGTGTACTCCCGTTAGTGTTAAAAAAAGGGTCTGAATAAGCACTTTCAAAGAACACTACCTGCCTACGATTAGGTAAATAAGATCCAAAAAAAATTAAAAGACTATGTGAAAATCCAAATCCATGAAGTTTTATCAAAAGAATATCATCGCCGTTTTAAATATTTAATAAGTCAAATCCAAACTACTTCATAGTAATCGTATTATATTACAGAAGTTGCAAATTATTTATATTTTGCTTATTGATTAAAAGAATGACTTTGACACATGTTGCCGTAAAAAGAATTAAAAGACCCATCTTCTCTATTCAAATTCTAAGAGTCTGGGATGCTGCGCCTTCAGGAATGATTTTAAATGGTCAGGCCCGTTACTAAAAGCTGACCACCTTGATATGACGATTAACAGGTTTTGGAATTGTATATAAATCACGGTAGGTAAAGAGTTATTTGAGGTTGCTGGTTTTAATTGGAATGCCCTGTATATAACATACCTATATCTGTGCCAGCACCTCTACACGCGTACGTATCTACCTGGAGTCAAAACCAGAACCATTATCTCGATGCGGGACCCTTTAAAGTATGCACACGTGGCAGTCACACGCCAAGAATTATTTGTAAAGAGGGTACACCACTTCAGACCGCACGCCAACTTTCATGTAATACGTCTGAATATAAATTGATTAAGCGAATCCACGATTGAAAGAGATTTCTAGATTCTGTGCCTCAAACTAGGGGAAAAGATATTAATAAAGTTTAAACTTTATCTCACATAAACAACATTTAATAACATAACTTTCACATATCCAGCACTGAGAGGAATTAAAATACTATTTTGACAATTTGTAGCTTTATGCATTAATATGACTAATGAAAATTTTTGTTGAAGTATCACACTGAGAAAAATTGGTTAAGTGTTTACTTGATAAAAAATCATTTACAATAGACAAAGTTTTACTTGCAACTATTCTCCTCAATTAATACCTGCAACTAAACGCAGTTTCCTGAATGCAAGTTCTTACTGTAAATAGTGCTCCTATTAATGCACTAATAAATACTAATAAATAATAATAACTAATAAATGCAGAATATTACAAGCAATATATTACAGGCAAATTATTAAATATAACTAATTACAGGCCGATTGCATTACAATCTAGTATATCCAAAATCATGGAAAAAGCCATGAGTTCCAGAATTACTTCATTTTTGGATAAGAACGGCTTATTAAATCCACAACAGCACGGTTTTCGACCTAAGTTGTCTACGGAAATTGCCTTGGTAGAATTTCTACATGCCGTTCACAGCGCTATCGATGAAGGTGATGTTGTAGTTGGTACTTTCCTTGATCTGTCAAAGGCATTCGATAGTATAGACCATAATAAATTAGCGGGGAAATTAGAAAATATGGGACTGAGGGGCAAATGTAAACAATGGCTGCTTTCATACATAAGAAATACAGAGCAAATAGTGGCAATAGGATCAACCCAATCAAATAAAACTAATATCGTATCTGGGGTGCCACAGGGATCAATATTTGGAGCGCTACTATTTATTATATACAGCAACGACATAACTAACGTTGCAATCAATGGAAAGTGTATTATGTATGCAGACGATATTACAGTTGTAAACAGTAAATCACATAATAAAATAGCGGAGCTGAGTGCTGACTGCTGTAAGCAAATGCAAGTATTTGAGGGATGGTGTACTGGCAATTCGTTATGCATTAATTCCAGTAAAAGTAAGATAATCACCTTCCATCCAATTGCGAACCAGTGCGATCAAAGTTTGTTAGTAAAACTAAATGGCAAAACCATGGAACAAATAACAGCAACAAAACTACTTGGTATCACCATAGACCACACTTTACGCTGGGATAGTCATATAGACACAGTTGCCAGGAGGATCGTTCCATACTGCTACGCCCTAAAGCGTTTACGAGATGTTGCATCACTCCGGGTCTGCAATTCGTACTATTTTAGCCATTTTCTTTCTATAGTCACTTATGGTATCATATGCTGGGGTTGTTCAGCGTCAATTCAAAGAATATTTCTTCTTCAAAAACGTGTCATTCGTTTTATGTTTAAAATCAATTATAGAGCATCCTGTAAGGATATCTTTATAAACAACAACCTACTTACCATACCATCAATATATCGCTTCTCCGGTGGAACAATGACCTAAGTGCAATTTTTCATTTTGTTTAGTTTATTATTATTAATTAAGTCGTTGAAAAAAACAAAAATTTAAAACATCATTTTCTCAAAACTTAATAATTTGCACTTAGGACGATGTTCCACCGGAGCAGCGATATATATATAAATATAAGAGTATATTATATGTCAAACAACATCCAAGTGAATTTACTTATCACAAAGACAACCGCGCTTACCCCACCAGATATAATAGGTATTACCTAAACACCGACTATCACTATATGAACAAGATCCTAAATATAAGAGTTCAGTATTTTATAATCACCTTCCAGCCGAAATTAAAAATTGTGCCTCAGTACATGTATTTAAAAGGAAAATTTTCTAAGCCTTTTTTCTTGCCTAAAAAGGCTTATTATAGAGCATCTGAATATCTTCAGGATAATGTCTAATGTTTCATTTTGTTTTCTGTTCTTACAGCACTCCTTTTTTTTTTAATTTTTATAATATATATTCATTTTGTATTAAGTTTAGTTTTAGTAAGTTTATTTTTTAAATAATATGTATTGTCACTTTTCTTTTTTTGTGCGACCTTTTCTATATCCACTATGGATCTATTGAAATAAAATTATTATTATTATTATTATTATTATTATTATTATTATTATTATTATCGGCTATTATACAGCGTACCTAACAAATTCTTGTGTAATAATCGTAATCAAACTGTTGATATGTGGTAAGTAACGTATTACTCGTGACTTTGGTACTGCATCTAACTACAGCACATACTTAGTACAAGAACAATAGAAGAATTGCTTTCATCTTGGAGCTTCTACTCCACCACTTAAATGAATTTTACAGAGGTAACATACGTAGATCATCTTTTGATATGCACCCTTCATAATCATAAACAATATATTAGAATGTATTAAACATTTAAGTGTATCGGCAAGTTGTATAAAGATTCCATTCAATCAGTTGGGGTAATTGTTATCCTTCTAAAGCTTGTTTTGAAACGTCTGTTCAGGTTATTCGGTTATTTACTTGTTTATTGTTGTTATTATGTAGCTTAAACATTATATTACATTCATATCAGGTAGTTACTGTGTTTGTCCTATACAAAATAAAACTATTACTATATAATAATACTGTCTTTTCTTTCTTAAGTAATAAGTATTATATACCATCTTTAGAAAATTAAATGCGAATTTGCACAAAATAAAATTAAGAGCAATAATACATTGCTTTAGCTAAACATATAATATGAAATTCCCATAATATTAATAACATTATTTATTTGTCCCAGAAGAATTAGTGCAATTGTCTATATTACCGACTAGAAATATATAGCTACATTATTGGAAAGTAGATGGGGCTCGTTATTTTTCATTCGCGTTAAATACACATTTGGCTATTGATTGGCTAGTGGTTAGATCACACTAGTGATGGGAAAATTTAATAAATCCAGATATTTTTTTTTAGTTCATCACCAACGCTCTAAATCTTGAATTTGGATGTATTCAGAAGTCACTATATACCTTGTCATGCACGACAATTATTAATTGTTAAATAGTTTGTACAAGGAACTTAGAAAATTAAATACGATTTTTTTAGTTTGCTTATTCCGTACAACATGAACCTTTGTCATAATTGTGCGCAATAAAGTTCTATACTATTCCTTGTTTAAGAATGAATTCACAAGTCTTTAGCGACTTATCACACATTTGTCATTATACATAATTAGATAGTCACTCTTGTTTCCTCAAATATAACTTATCAGAATTACAGTACCCAAACAGTTGTTACTCATAATCATAAAACAGTAAACAACAGATAATAATTATCTGTATTGGTATGGTAAACATATTGTTTATCAGTCTTTCTTTCAATTCTGAAACAGGGGATAACCCGGTTTTATAAACACACTGAAACTATTAGTTTTGTAATTTTTAATGAACATGACGTTAAACATTCGCTTACTGAGTTCTGGCTTATCTCAATTATTTCTGCTCTTGTCGTTTGGGTTTAATATTTACACGTCGATGTCGATTAAACAGAGGAAAGTTGTCTTAGATTTATTAGTTTACCATACATTGTTCATACAATTCCATGAAATTAGTTGTTATGATGTCATCATGGTACAATGAGAACCTAGCTCAAGTGCCCGGACATTAAGTGCCCAACCTAACTTTAATGAATGAAAAAATGTCATCTTATTACAATACAAACTAAAATACGAGACATGATTGCTCATGGATACATTAAAAACTTAGTATTGCAAATAAATTTATTTTCAATATAAAAAAAAATTTGCTAGATTTTTAATACCTTGAATGGTTGTATGTTAAACTATATAAAGTTAATGGTATTAATTTAATCTAGCATTTATCAGCCCGGCTGATGGTCCAGTGGCTTGCGCGCCTGGCTATCAGTCGCGCGGTCCTCGGTTCGAGCCCGACGGATTGCTCTCAGAGTGAGGTTTTCGTGATTTTCCTGACTTCTTGGCAAATGCTGAGAAATGGTGGTGAAGATGAAGAAGAGCCAAATGACGAAACCTCTTCTAGTGAAGCGGATTATCAAGAAACTGGCGATGAAGAAAGCGATGAACAAGAAGGAAGTGACGATAGTGATGCTAATGATGAACCGCCCGGCCATTCGCAAACTTTTATTGGAAAAATGGTACCGAGTGGAATGGCCACGCCGATTGCCAAGGGAAAAATACGTGCACACAACATAATTACAACAGCTTTGAACAAAGTGAAACTTCCACCTGGAGTGCATGTTGATACTCCTTGTGACGCATTCAATTTGTTTTTTGATGATACGGTTATTGGTATTGTGGTTACTTTCACTAATAAGGAGGCTGTTCGTATTCTTGGCGATTTGTGGAAACCAGTTGACGACGTTGAAATCCGTGCTTTCTTGGGCCTTTTGATTACTGCTGGAAGAAATAAACAAAGAATGGTGGACTATAATGAGCTATGGAATCCTTTATATGGAAATCCTGTTTATCGAGCGTATATGTCACGAAATAGATTTACTCAATTACTAAGATTTATTCGTTTTGACGATAAAGCGACCAGAACCCTCCGAAGGCAGAAGGACAAGTTGGCACCAATTAGAGACCTGTGGGACCGTGTTAATACAAACTTGCTGAAATATTATCTTCCTGGCAGTATCTAACCATCGATAACAATGGTGCCTTTAGAGATCGTGTATCTTTCCGACAGTACCTGCAAGCAGGCAGATAAGTACGGTATGAAAATTTGTGGATATGCGATAGTGGAACTAGTTATCCGTTACGTGGTATACCGTACTTAGGAAAAGAAAGTCTCAACAGAGCAGAAAACTTAGCGCAAAAGGTGGTTGAAGACCTTTGTAAACCTCTTCTGAGAACTAAAAGGAATATTACATTCGTCAACTTCTTCACCAGCTACGAGCTTGCATCCAGTTTGCTTACCAAAGGCCTAACTTGTGTAGGAACGCTCAGAAAAATAAGCGCTGCATACCACCAATTTTTTTTACCTCACAGGCGACGGATATTGAAAGCAACTTGTTTGGTTTCAGGAAGGACAATGACTTTGGTATCTTATGTACCTAAGAAAATCGCTGTGTCATATTATTATCTACAATGCAACAACGACTCCACCATTGATGAGGAAAAATAAATAAATCTGAAATCAATAAGTACTACAATTCCACGAAAGGAGGGGTGGATACACTTGATCAGATGGTACATACATATTCAGTGAAACGCAAACTATAGGTGGCCTTGGTCTATTTTTTCAATATAATTGATGTGTGTGGAGTAGCTTCATTTGTCATTTGAAGAAATATCCATTCTGACTGGCATATTTCCAAAAAACGAAGACTTCGCAAAATTTTCTTACGAGAAATTACAACAGAATTAGTACTGGGCAAATTAGACGTCGTAGTTTGAGTGGCTTGCATAAAAGTCATACTTCATTGATACAAACTACGTTTGAATCAAGTACCAACCACAGGGGAGTCTTTCGGCTCGAGAAGTAAGAAAACGAAACGGTGCTATATTTGCCCATCAAAGAAAAGCAGAATGCCAACACAGTTATGTGATAAGTGTAAGCAAACGGTTTGTGGTGAACATTCAGAGAAAATACTCACGTGCACAAATTGCAAACTACATAAATAACTTTCAAATATTTTACTATCTTGTACTATTTTTAAATTATATCTTCTGACACACAATATTCTTTCTATATGTTTTAATCTTACTGTATACCTACTACATGAAATAAATAATGCATATTTTGCTATTATTTACATCAACAATGTGTACAAATAGATGTGTGCCTGTGAGGCACACCTTGGTAGGACACGTTACGATAAAACGTTGGTAGGACTAGGGTTAAAATTGTGTCGATTAATATTCACATAAAAATTTAAAATTTATTACAAGAATTACATACTTGGTTACTTTTGTGTATACTTAAACTACTAATGAATTTAAAGGATTACTTTCATCTGGAGCAATTCTAGAACGTTTGTACATTTGGCGTTGCTTCACTATTAGTAAACATAGTATTGCCACTAATACCACAACGATAAATTAAAGCGCAACCGTATCACTTTTGTTTGTTGCTGTTGATGGATCAGCTTTGAGTGATTCATTTTGCATGGTTTGTAATGATTTTGGGCTAGATCCATCGGCTTTATTAGAAAGGAAATTGCTGTTAAGACTCAAAATTATAGTTTTCAATTCCATTATTAGTTGCTTTATTGTATTATCATTGTTTGCTTCAATAGCCCCTCTGAAAATTGTTTCATTTTTCAGTGACACCAGTTCATTTACTAGTTTCGGCAACGATTCCAATGCACTTGTATGGTTTGCCAAAGGATTCTCTTCACCAAATATTTCTATTATTAGTTGTTTCACTACGTTAATATTATTTGCATCAAACACTTCCTTAAAATATGTGGCATTTTTAAGAATTGTAAGGATATTTACTAGTTGGGGCAATGATCTCATTGCGTTAGTAAGATTTCCTAATAGATCTCCTCTTCATCAAATCTTTGCTGTCTCATTGAATTTCCTAAACCTTGTAGATGAATACTTGTTTCATTCAAAATATCTTTTATCTGGCGAATGTTTCTCTTAAGTCCGTTTGAGTTTTGGTTAATTGCGATAAATACACTTTCTGCAAATCACTTATTCCTGATGAATTGTATGTCTCCATTTTTTCAAAACCTTCAATATTCTCGTAGCATGCTATTCCATATATATTCGTAGTATTGTAGGAATTTCCACGCAGAATCTCTTGGACGGTCAATTTTTTAATGACACTCGATAAGGAGTCGCAATTCCAAAATTTCCGTTTAAGTCAAGCTTTCTTAGCGTAGAACCATCGTAATAGAAGTGCGAAAGCTGGTTCGCTCCGAGATATAGTTCCTTCAAGGATTTTAACCCGTGGAATATGGATTCGGTAAATAAGTTAAGCTGTTTGAGCTTAAATCCAACACCTTCAACGATTCCATTTGTGAAAATGTACCTACACTTAATTTCTTAATAGATGTAGATGATAAATTTAGGGTATTCAGTAAATTTCTATCTTGAAGTAGATCCACAGGCATATCCCTTTCCTCAAAGAGAGGATTTCTGCTTAGATTTAAATTCAACAAATTATTCAAATTTTCCAAATCAGTCTTTTGTATGTAACTAATGTTGTTATTGGATAAATCTAAAGACGTAATTGATGAACTGAGTTCACTTCCATAAAATGTACTTAAGCTATTACTTGCAACGTTTAAGTTGCGCATATTCGTACAGCTTTTAGCAAACTGTAGTTCTTCTAGTCTATTATTTGAGAGGTCAAGTAGTTCCAAATTTTTACAGTGGTCTGTTAACGCTGTCATATTGGAAATTTTATTATTATTCAAATTTAATATGTTCAAACTGTCCATTCCCGTAAAGGAGTTACTTTCAATCGTCTGTATTTGATTGTGCGATAGATCTAAGAACGAAAGCCCGTACATGCCACTAAAGACACCTTTGTATATTGTTTCAATGTTATTATTAGTTATAGTCAACCTATTCAGATTTATTAAACCATTAAACGATCCCGCTCAAGAACAGTGATATTGTTATCTGGCATCCATAGCTGATATAAATTACTAAAATATCGGAATGATCCTGGTTGAATTTCGTAAATGTTGCTTTTAGAGATATACAAGTAGTTTGGATTACCATAACTGTTCTTTATCTCGTTATAGTTTTCCACATCTGTGCACTCCACTACGTATATCTAATGTACACACGGGTAATCACCGTTCCGATACATCTAGCCACATTTTACATGCTTCCAAAGAGTAATGAATTAATCCAGCCAAAATAAGCAGTTCATATATCCAAGTCATGCTCCTGAAACATTAAAGTTGCTGATAAAATGTTAAGACATGTAGGATGTATACAAATACTTAATTAATCAAATTGATCTCTACTTAATAAATTGCTCGTTGAAATTTCCGTATTAATCTGAAATGTTGGAGTCCACAAGTTATGGGTTTGGACATGAACAAGTAAATTGCTTTTAAGATACAGTTTAAGCGATTAGTGTATTTATTGTACTCGTACATTTTATAGGTATGTTGAACAAATTTGTCTAGTGAAAATCAGATAAAACAGTATTTAGTAACGGGAAATAAAAGTATATCTAAGTAATAGAAATATCCTTTACGCTTTTAAAAGTAACTTTGATAGCATTTAAAAGCTACAATTTTGAGATTTCTACATTATAATAAAAAAGTTTGCTTTTCAGCAAAAGAGGAAGGACATTAACAAGGAGAATCTACATGACAGGCTTTTGACCTGGGAACCAAGTAGCTACTGAGGACTATGATCTTGTGTAGTTGTCGCAATGTTATTTGAAAATTACAGCAATTAGCAATCTATTTGATTATAAATAAAGTCAGCTATTTGTACCTCCCAGTTGAATAGTTAGAAAAGTTAGTAAAATTGGTCTTTGCATAGATTTGGCAATAATTTTCTGAAGCAATTTAAAATACCGATATAAAGCGTGATAGTTTAATAGCATGCAGATTTGGCTATCAGTCACTGGGTCCTTGATTTGAATTAGAGAACCATAGAGTGAGGTTTTCGTAATATCCTTCGCTCTCCAGCAACCGCTGACAAGCGAACATCTTAAGTCGGTCAACGAGTGGAGGCATAGTAGTAACTCATGCCTAACTGTTCTCCCGGGCGAGAGTCTTTGGGCCCAATTGCCTTGAAATGAAGGTATCCACTAAAACCTCACTCCGAGAGTAGGGCATCGTATTCGAACCAAGGATCCCGCGACTGATAGGCAAACGTACAAACTACTAAAATATTATCCGCGCATGAATTATTATTACTATAAATGCTGCAACATATGGGATCTTTCTGTTTTCATTATCAAAATATAATATATTTTTTGGGGTGATAGACATGTATATGTACTAACATTTTGGTTTTGTCCTACTGGGTACGACAGCTTCTAGTTTGAAAGCTGCTATAAAAATGTTGGCAATGATAGGTGGAAGATGGGATTCTATTGCAGTTCCGCTTTTTTGTTCATAAAATTCTTAGTTACATAATAAGTACGATGAGGTAAGCAGTGTCTTGCAAAATCAATAATGTTTTGTTGCAGGGCTTTTGGAGTAAGTTGTTGTCTAATGACCTCTAATGTTTATACCACTGGTACATTGGTGAATAATGATTTGACCACAAACACTCAAGGAATTTCTGCTCCATATCATTAGTGAATATGCCAACATCAAATTCATAATGGAGATCGAACACAATGGCACCAAACCATTACTAGACGTGCTAATAAAATGCACCGATGAAAACAGGGTGGGTTATAATGTATGCCGCAAGCAGAAAAATCGATACCTTCAACATCTCACACCACCTGCAACAGAAAAGATTTTTTATCAAGTTGTTAGGAAAAGTAGACAAAACACATCAAGAACGCCTTGTCGAAGAACGGGTAGAGTGCTAAGGATGTACAGGAAACCATGTAAATAGAAAAAAGATAGGTTACTAACAACAGTCAATATAATATGTTTATCTACCTTCCATAGCTGGAGTTACCGACAGACTGAAGAAGGCCTTAGAAAAAAGAAACATGGCCATACGATTCAACACAGTGACAAAGCTAGAGAAACTCGTACTTACTAACAAAAACATCCTGCCGAAACTACAAACGAGAGGCTCCCACGAGCATGAATGTGAATGTGAAAAGTGCAGCATAGGCTAAACTAATAATATCAATTTATTTACATTATACAAATTACATATACATATGAAAATAACATATGCCAAAAAGGCCAAATTTTCTAGATGTCATCTTTCAGCTTTCAATCACTTACAACATCCAGATTTTTACGTGGTAATTTTTGCCAAAAGTTTAATTAGACGAACTGATACGCATTCTATTTATATTCGATTTCATTTTTCGAAGACCCAAGCAAATTTAAACCAAAATTATATCTTTCTGATGAAAGGTAACTAACTCTAATACGCTGCATAGGCAAAAAATATTTGTTTTCTTCACCATTTATTTTGTAATTTGTATATGAGTCAATCTGAAGGCACGGATGGAATATTCTCTGCCTTACTTCCGAAGGGGATAGCCACATCTCATTAATGCCTTCAGAGCATGTATAGTCTGGTGATATGTTCCTAATGCACGGCAAAAGGTGAGGGTAGCATACCTACCTTACATGGGTAAAGTATCCAATCAAACGCTGAAGTTCAATGCCATGTGCAGGCCAATAAACTTATCTTCCTTCCTACTCAAAACTCTTGAAAGGTTGGTGGACAAGTACGTAAGAGATGTCGCGCTGAGAGTGATAGATAATACGCGTATCAACCGGGAAAATATACGGCGGTCGCATTAGATGACCTCACAGGTTAATTACAAAGTCAATAGAAGACAAAGAGATAGCCATGTCGACTTTCCTGGACATCGAGGGAGCATTTAACAATGCTACCATCAAATTCAATTATTGAGGATTTACGGCGAAAAGACGGTCGCGCCAAAGCTTCTACCGTGGATAAGGGCCAGCCTGAAAAGAAGCATAATCACATCCACAATTGGTGAGGCTACCATAGAAACGGAGGTCGGAGGGAGTGCCCACAGGGCGGAGTTTTATCTCCCTTGTTGTGGCCACCCTAGAAAACGACTTGATCCGGAAGCTCACCGGAAAGGTATTTCATTGCCTGGGATATGCTGACGACCGTGCAATAGTCGTTAGAGGGTGGTGTCCATAGGTTTTGATGGAGCGTATGCAAACGTTTTAAATACAGTTGACAAATGGTGTAAACAATAGCAACTATGAGTCAACGCTAAGAAAACGCAAGTTGTCACGTCCACAAGAAAAATTCCGTATGTCAACGAAGCGAAATACCTGGGGTTATGATTTGGTCAAAGACATACATGGAACCTAAATACCCAGAACACAACTAACCAAACCACTATCGCCCTAGGTAGGTGCAGGAGGTTGTGTGGATGGAATTGGAGACTTAGCCCCAAGATGACTCTGTGGTTATATACAAGGCTAATTAGAGTCATTATAACATACGGAGCTATAATAGAGAAGCCAAAGGTGCGGCAGCGGGGGCGGCCAAAGCTTTAAAGACTGACGTGTGTGTGCGCCACGGATGCGATGCGATTGCCCCTACCACTGCAATTGAAGTAATTCTAAACCTGCCACCACTACATATTTACAGTACAAGGAACTGCCAGGTCTACAGCACATGGACTTATGCATAATCAAGTACCGATAAGTAAGTCGCACGGCGCTGACTATCAAAAACTATTAGATGAACTCAATGAGGCACGCCGTTTTAGGAATGCCACGTGCTGTCATGGTTCAAAAATTCAACCTAAAATATCAGGTTATAATACCAGATAAGAAGGACTGGGGGACAAGTACTCGGATTACGGAGTCAATGCTGGAATATACTCAAAGAAGCCTAAAAAGGCTCTTTCGGTAAGCTTCAGCAAAGATACACAGTGTTTTAAGCGGAGGTTGCTGCAATTTGCCATTGTATCAGAGATATAGAAAGATGGACCGAGCCAAGTAAAAGCGTCGCTATCTTCTCTGACAGTGAGTCCACACTTAAAGCGGTCACTTCCGTAAGTATGGACTCTAAGATGATTTGCAACTGCGCAAGCGCCCTAAATGAGGTGGGCAACCAAGTGGAATTAACTTTAGCCTTGGTTCTAGTTACTCGGCGTGAGAGAAATGAGGCGACGGACCAGCTGACCAGGCAAGTTCGTAAAGATCATTCGTTGGAACTGGCCCTTCTTTCGGCACTACCAAATTGCAAATTAAAAAATCCATCAATGCATACATAATCAGTCCGGAGAGTGGTGCCAAAAATCACCGGGACAGAGACAGGCAAAAGATTCCTAAAGGACAGAGGCTTGAATACTATGATCTACTGAATAAAGATAGGAAGACGGTCAAGACGATAGTAGGGCTGCTGACTGGTTACTATAGACTAAATAGGCATATATACAACATAGGCTTGGTGGATAACGCAACCTGCAGATTCTGCCAAGGGAAGGGTGCCAGTTCGTGTGCTGTGGTAATGTGAAGGGCAAGGTGCGAGGACAAGGTTTCAAGCAATGGGCGTGGAGAACCCCACTGTTAGCATTTACACAAAGAAGCCGCTCCTCAAGATGATAAACCTAATTAAGAAAACACTTACTGAATTAAGAATTCCACTTGAATTTGGTTTTAAAGGTTAGTGCACGTGTTTTCTATAGCTTTTGTAATGCGATTCATTACGGTCTTTTCTAAATATCATTGCGGCCATTATAAATCTATAGTAGATGTAGATACAGACACTTGTCATCGATTATTAAAGGACAGATATATGAGTAGAAACATGGGGCTGGTCTTACTCTATTTGTAGGGAGTATACATATTCAGAAGAAAAACGTACCTTTCAGAATGGGACGATGTCTAATAAACTAGCACCTTTATAGTAATATATCGTTACACACTTGTCTCTTTTATTCTAACAATATTAGAAAAAGTTTAATAGAAACGGAATACATAGAAAAGATAGAAATACATATACTATAAACAGGAACCTTCACTCATCGATAACTTCAATTTTGCAACTGATTTCAAAAGTAGAATATTTGTGATTTGATAAGTTATATTTCTTATCTCGTATTTCGTAATGTGAATCTTTATGCGTAAAAGCGATAGTGGTATGTGTATAGATTTCATCTTTGCTATTTGTTCCATAGAGGTCTACTAGAGCGGCAACACATTTTTCGTTTACTTATCTGCGATAGAGACAATATCAGACGAGCAACTATTTCCACAAAAAAGGTTCGGAACATTATTCTGTTTGACATCATTGTTTAATTTAGGAATCTGTCCATAATTTGCTACGTGTGTCTTTGAGACTTTGAGAGAAACCTTTGGAGGCTCATTTGCAGAATGGTGAGGAGAACTTGAAGATAAAATACATTAATGGAATGCCTTTCCTTTTCTATAGTGCCCAAGCAAAAAACACAAAAACAAATTGTATTGTAATATTAGCGACAGTGAATATGATTTTGTGGCTTTAAATGAAACCTGACTGAGTCACGACGTGTGTAGTATGTTTTTCACCCTCATATACTGTTCTTAGATGTGATAGAGAATTTGAACTAATGGGTCTTAGCCGGGTTGGGGGTGTTTTGTTGGCTTCTAAAGCAATTTACTCTATCGAACAGCTTGGTTTATCAAAGTTAAGAGGTCATTTTTTTACAATGCAGATTCTTGTTTGTAAATATTCTTTGAAGACAACCAATATTTATGTTTTTGTTCTATATTTACCAAATCGTCTTCTGTGGATGAGCTCGATATGCTTATCACCGACAGGGAATTCCTCTATAAGTCATAAACAGTGATAGATAGGAAAAAGTTTTTATAAGTTGTTGTAGGATTATGATTTTTCTATAACGCAAAATTATCGGGATTTGTACAGGTGTTTCGGAACCTCGCTACAGCCTTCAACTTTCTTTTTTTTAGATACAATACTCTCATTATTATTCCATTTTTAAAAGCGCCATTTAATTAAAAAAACAAACTAGATATAATATACTTTAGCGTTGAACTCATTAATTTCCAAGATATCTTTGATTTTCTAAAAATTATGTCGCTTACACTGTTTGAGGAAAGCGATTGTAATTTAGTTACTACTTAGAATAAGTGAATCAAATTTGGAGGTATCTTAGTACGGATCTATTGATACCTGCAGGTATGTTTATAGTTGCATTTTAATATACTAGGTGTTCACCACTAAGCGCGGTCTTTTTTTTTTTTAATAGAACAGCCTGTATCTGTTTACATCATTGATATTCCTCCCATTCTATTAAGGTGCTTTGATTTTTGTTAGGTATACTCTATGTCTATCTCTTCTACTTATGAGTTATTATAGTTTTCATTAATTTTTCATTGTTCCGATCATATTTGTAATCTTAGTAGGCAATGCAACGATTGTGAAAACGAAGGCCAGAAAATAAATATTTAATATGAAAATCGCAAAAACATCGAAAACTAAAGAAATCAATATAGGTAAACAAACAATAAACCGTGCCAAATAATACATAAAAAAATAATCAGAACACCAAATTGTCGATATAACTGCCATTTTGTGTAACCCCCATTTGTAGTCAGATATTGACATTCAGCAAAATTAAATACATTATGCGCAGAATGGTGTGGTGCTCCATCATTAAACCACATTTACTCTCTTATACCAAGAGGTACATTATCCGACAACTCTCTAAAATTATGTCAAGAATGTGTAAATAATGTGCTGCTGTTAGATTATCTATAGAAAAACAGACCACTGCTACTGATGTTCCACTTTTTGTCACTATCAACTGTTAACACTTGTAAATTTATATTTACGAAAAGTCTATGAGGGCGAAACTATGCAGTGAACAACAGCTGGAGTCTTTATACAGGGTACTAGAAGTCTAGTGATTGGGAAACCCAATTGGCAGATGCAGTAACAATACGGAAACAGAAATTGCAGTCGAAAATAAATATAATATAACCCCATCTTTTTTTAAATTTGTATGAAAACGGTCCAAACAAATCGTTCCTAATACGTGTCTGTCACCCAAGTCATTGCCCGATCGGGCGACCGTAGCAAATATGCAGACACGCCCGCTACAGCAGCATTCGTAGTAGACATGTTCTAAAATGTAATTGTTCGAGAAACGTATTAAACAGTGCAGTAAAATCAAACCTAATATGAAACTATAACAAGTATGAACTTATCAAGTAACCATTCTCTTTATCAACGCGTTTTTTACACTAGCATTAATAAAGCAATTGTTCAAAATTTGCACGTATACAAATTCCAATCTGCGACGGAAGTCATCTCGAACACGCTGAAAACACTGGGTTCTTACGAAATGCATTTGCTGCCTCAAAAATACGATCTCGTAGATCTTCAGCGTTTCCTGTAGGTGGTCTTTAATATACGTTGTTTTAACGATTCCAAAAGAAGAAATCCAGAGGATTAAATCTGGGCTTCGCGCAGGCGTCCATTCCTTCTGATTCACTTTGCACTTTTCCTAAAAGTATGTCACCAATAATTCCCGCTCACACATTCACAGAAAATCGACACTGGAATCGCGTCTGTTGTGCAGCATGGCGATTGAAATCACACCAATGATGCGTATTATGATTGATTGAGAATACCATCACGTGTAAAGCAACATTTGTCAGTGAAAAGAATGTGTACGGAAAGCCCTGTTGGCTTAAATGTTGTACACGTTGCACGTGGTACGGATACAATAAGTTTTTCCGAAGAATTCTATGTACTATATCGTACGATACATTTACAGCACGGGCGATGGTTCGTGTAGATAGTCTTGGGTCTTCGTCAACCATATCTAGCATATGTTCCTCAAAATTTAGACCACCCCTGTTTCTTTCACGGCCGCGACCTTCAAATGTTGGCAAAGCGTTTTCGGTATTTCTTAGCCATTGGTGCAGTACAATGGCTTAATGTTACCCGTGTACTTGGTTTCCTACAATTTGGGAATCGTTCAGCCTTCGTCTTGCTTCAAGATTATAGCGACGTTTTCCATAAAAAAGTATTATATCGCAATATTCGTTTGAGGTAAACGCCACTATTGATGATACCTATTTTCATCGCTACCGTTTCCAGTGAATACACTGGACATCTTGCCCGGAAACATTTTTCTTTAATTAAAATTTGAAGATGTGCACCTTACAATAAGTTCAGCGTCTTTATCAGTTGACGGAAATGAACCGAATACTCTTCGATCTACAACTTAAGACATTCCTTTGCTTATCACAACCTAGATGTCTATTTCGTTGCAACAAAAAATGAATAAAATAATGATACATATTTCGTGGTTAGCGAATAGAAATGCAAAATAACATACTTGGATAATTGATAAACAAATTAATAATGAAATAAATAAAAATTAACTAAAAAATATAATTTGTTTCTAATTATGTATGTGCATGGAATTTATGCTGTTATTGTTTTATTGACGAGCATCACATTCATTAAGTAACACAGCTTCAGTTTTCTCAAGCGGTTCAATATTGAAGGTCAACTATAAGTACGCATCTAACGCATTCACTGTATACGGAGCCGGACCCAGCCCAAGCTATTTATAAAAACGAAAACTATAACGATTTGGGGCTATACTTTATTTAGCAAATCCTCTCTAAACCTTTATTACTTGCTACCGCAATCGTCCCAGAAACAATTTGTCTGATACCCTGCATAACATGCTTACTAAAATAGGTCAAATAAACAAATTATTTATCTGAATATAAATTGTAGAGCATTTCGACCAAATATGCATCTTACATTATTGAAAAAGAATGCACTCACAACGACTTTGGTGACTTATCACACATTTGTCATTATAGTTAGATAGTTACTTTTGTTTCCTCAAATATAACTTATCAGAAATGCTATATATAAACCGTTGTTATCGCATCATAAAGCAGCAAATAATAGATAATAACTTTATATTCTTTATCTGCATTTATTTCAATTCATTCAATTCAATTTTGAAACAGGGGATAACCCGTTATTTTAAGTATACTGAAACTATTAGTATTTGAAATTTTTAATGAACATTTCGTTAAACATTCGCTTGCTGAGGGACTGAGGTCAAGTGTCTGAGTTTCGCAATAGAATGTTTGTATTGGCACCACTGTGCATTTGGCTTATCTGAAACCTCTACTTGGTATTCATCGATATTATATCTAACATTCTGTTCCAATATCATTTTTTAAATATCCAAAAGGAAAGAAATTTAGCGGCGTCAAACCGGCTGAATTTTTGAAAATATCAATTTCAATATCATGCAAGGTATTTAAAATTGGTTTCAGAATGTGCCCTTATAATGCTCTACATTTATAGCATCTTGGAAAAATGGCTCTATAATCCGTTGCCTTAATAATCAAATCCAAATATCAACCTTGATAAAATGAGTATCATTTTCTACAAACACATGCTGGCGATGTGCAATAATTATTAAACCAAAGATTTCGAAACATGATGCAAATTATGAAGCATCGGAACTCAAAAT
>RXPK01003679.1:0-56685 GCA_004143645.1 Protaetia brevitarsis | reverse complement strand
CCACGCTTAGTAAAGTAAGCATTAAGGGTAGAAACTTCTGGAAAAAGACGACGGCATTGTTTACAGTGAACAGGAACTGACTGACTAAATGTTAGTTACTAAGTTGGAAAGAGAAATTATTGGAGTTCAGCAAAGGTTACCAGTGGTATACATTGTTATATAGAGGAGAAAATGACGATATTTTTCTTGAGAGTTCATCTAATGATAACCAGAAATGTCATACATAACGCTGATTTATGATTGCCGTTATCATATGTTTTACAGTAAATGTGATTGCTCCGGTGGTATTGCAATAATTTATTGGTTATTATTCATAATCACCACTTTACATCTTGGAAATCCCATAACTAATTGGATATTTATGAAATTATCATTGTTTGCATATTCGCAATTTAACTGTGAATATGATAAATATGTTCAATGTCCAATAGAATACGAAGTGGTTTTTTTTTTTGGTAATTACTGATTACTTCTCTGTATTGATAGCTATAACACAACATCAACTAAATATTTGTCTTTTGTGCATTAGAAATCTAGTTTTATATTTTGTTATCAAGTGGCCAATTCGATTGGTTCATTTGCTTTGGGTAAATTACACTGCTTATATATATCCGAGTGACAAAAATTGTCGCCTAAAAAATTGTCGCCTAAAATGAGGCATTTTTGCTCTTAGAATACATCAAGAATGTATTTAAATATTTTGAATTGTACTTATATATCACAATTTACATTTTTTTAAATTTAGGTATTCTTAACACGTATAGAATATAATTTGCAGTCAAAGGTATTTCATGTTGGGAGTAACAAAAATATAATTTATGTAGCAGGATAGTGCACGCAAAATTGCACGTAAATATGCGTGCATTTAAATAACTCCCACTCAAAAAATAAAGTACTGAACATTTCACAAAACACTACATTTCTAATAACAAATACAACCAAATTTAATTTAAAGATATAAAAAGGTAAAACGATATATATATTGAAAAAATACACATTTATATTATACCGTAATTTATATCAGACATTCTTCATAATTTACATAAGATAGGTACTAAGTGGCCAATAACGAATAGAAGTTTTTTATAGCCATGCGTTAATCTACAACAAAAATATGATATAAACTAAGAACTTTGGAAGTTGTTTCTTTAAAGTACACACACAAGTTTAAAACATGTCATTCCTTAAATTTGTATTGAGCTAATGACAATATTTCATGGGTTTCCCAAAATTTAGTGATAATAATTGCTGCACAATAGAAATTTTATACGGATGATAGTGATGAGATTCTGTTTTATTGCTCTCTGAACTGATCCTTAAGATAAACCTGCAAAAAAATCATATTACTTTTTGTTACACCTTTTAGTATGCGTATTTCTACTGGTTTGTTGTGGTGTTCATCATAAATCATTTCTAGGGCTGTGATCCAAATAAGTACATACATCTTTGGTCACATTTTCAATTAGAGAGAACGATCAAGTAATTTTCCTTTCACAACACTTCCGCTTTCTCTAAAGTACTGAACAATTAATATGTGGAAATATGGTTTTATTATCAATTTGTTCCTCAACAAATTTATTTTTATAAATTCTGAAGCATTACCTAGCATTTTCCCTGCCCATCATCACCTCGTCAACACTTTCGAAAATATGGCTCCACAATAAACATATCTTGCTCTAGTGTAAATGACATTTTGCATTTTAGAGCACATACTTCATGCAATTTTGGTGCACTACCCCGCTGACATTAGTGTATATTAAGTTGCATAGACACTATCAAACAATCTTTGCAGTCCCTGTTTTATAACCATTTGTTTGTATTATTAAATGTGATATCGTATCTTACAACCTCTTAATGTGTTATATGTAATTAATTGGCAACATTAAGTTGCAACATAATAGATTAAGTCATCTACATTATAGTAATTGTGTTCATGTAAGTTTTTACTTACACACAGAAAAACGTTTTCTATTGTCAAGTACATATATGTTCTTAGAAAAAAAAATACTAAATGTAAGATAGTATTTTCTTTATTTTAGAGAATTTTTTAGATTCAAGTAAATAGATGTACTTAAATATAATAAATTATTTTCCTGAAATTTCACTAATTTCAAAGCAAAATTTGTTTGTCATAAACGTTTTCCATCTTAAAACAAGTACATAATTAACTTTCCCATACTTAAGGACATACAATTTCATCGATCAAGAAATTAATTCCTTGAGATATTGAGAAACTAATTTTCTTCGCCCACGAAATTATTTATTTGCTTATATTTAAGAATGAGAGGTACTTCAGTTGAGAAATTCTCACTTGCTTTTAGAAATTTCTTCTCTGCGTGTAGTTTTGTCTTTTTTATACCAATTGTAATAACATGCTTCTTTGTGTCGTGTAGTATTTATCGAAACTTGAAAAATACATTAAAATGTTGAAAGGTTGTTGATGAATTAAAAATTGCCTTTCGTTTAAAGCCGTAAGATAAACATTTTATCATAGAATTAGAATATAATTGCCCAACTGAAAAAAAATTTAAGCAACTGTCAAACAAGAATCTCCACGCCTGTGACGCTACTATGTTTTATTAGCTAATTCCATTGTGAACAGTGGATGTAAATATTGATATGGACTTCGCGGAAAGTAGAGTAGAATCAGGACAGTCTTATTCGATCTCACACTATGTTCCTACATGAAATTATGCCTCTTGGAAAACAAAATATATTTAGAAAGACCTTTCTATGCTACGACTAGTTGCGAGAGCATAGTTATTAAGTAATATACCTACTTACCCTCGTCAGAGTGTTCTGTACTGCTTGTAATTTTACATGATGTGTATATCTAAGTAATATGTGCTGAATATATTGCTGCAGATTGAAACTGTTTTCAATAGCCAGATATTTTGTAAAACGCTTATTAAGTATCTATAACGAATCAAATCGTTTTAAGTCATGTGCTTCCAATTACTTTATGGCAAAATTACGATGTACAAACTTTAAATCGTGGGGATTGGATAGACCAGTGGTTCTCAAACTGTGGTAATTTTTGGGGGGTACGCGGCCGGCCAACAATAAAATAAAACAACCCGGGACACGTATGGACACGTTGACGTGCCGCGCCACTAAGGGCTTAGTCATCAGAGTGGGGCTGTGTGGCCGGCCAATCACTCGTGTCACTGCACTGCAGTAGCATTGCCTGTTATTACAAGCTCGCTCTTAGTATTGTGTTATTTTTGTGGTGTGTTGTGTTATTCTGCGGACACTCAATCCTGTTGAAACACGTTTACGGACATCTGTTTGAAAACTGAGTCAGGTACTACGTAAGTGAATTTTACAATAAAAATTAACAATGGATAAATGGCTCCTAAAGAAAAGGCCCCATGAAGATCTGCATCAAAATTCTGGGCCATCAACTTCACAAAATGAAAGTAGACCTGAACGTCTTGTTACTAATTAGCAGCTCAAGGAAAAAATAAAAAAAACCCGAAAAACTAGCAAATGAATATAAAAGTAAAAAGAGAAAATATGACGAGTTGTACTTAAAATTAGGTTTTACTTGGACTGGAAGCTCAGACGAGCCTAATCCACAATGCGTTGTTTGTTCAGAAATTTTATCAAACAATTTTATGAACCTTCTCTTTTAAAACGCCATTTTGAAAGCAAACATGAGAACTTAGTCAAAAGGAGTTACGGTACTTTGAACGTCTTTTGGAAGATTTGAAAAGTAGGAAAAACACGATAAAACACTTTTCTGGTGCAGAACAAAATGAAAGTGCTTTAAAAGCTTCTTACAAAGTTAGTCATTTAATTGCGAAGTCTGGTAAAAACCATACTATTGGCGAAAACCTAATCCTCCTGCCGCAGCAGAAATTGTTTCTTGTATGTTTGGAGAGAACGAGGCAAAAAGAATTACAGCAATTCCATTATCAAATGATACAGTTTCAAGGAGAATTAGTGATATGGCGTATGACATAAAAGAACAACTTGTTGGAGCAATTCGAGCTAGTCCTTGCTTTGGTATACAACTCGATGAAACCACGGATGTCGCTGGCCTAGCCCAACTGATCGTTTTTGTACGTGGCATTTTTCAAGATGAAATATTTGAAGATATTTTATTTTGTAAGACACTTAAAACATCGACAAAAGGTGAAGATATTTTCAATTTGTTAGATTCTTTTTTTTCCGAAAACCAGCTCGAGTGGAAAAACTGTGTGTCAGTGTGTATGGATGGTGCTATGGGCTATGAGCGGTCACATCACAGGGCTGGTAGGCCATATTAAAACGGTTTCAACTGAGTGTAAGTTCACTCATTGTGTCCTTCACCGAGAGGTTTTGGTGGCTAAGCACCTCCCTGATGAACTTAAAGATGTCCTTGATCAGAGTGTGAAGATTGTGAACTTCATAAAAACTAGGCCCCTAAAATCTCGTTACTTTAAAATTCTATGCCAGGATATGGGGAGCCTCCATGAGAACTTATTGCTACATACTGAGGTACGATGGCTTTCTCGGGGAAATGTTTTGTTCCGTGTATTTGAACTCCACAAAGAATTACATATTTTTTTTACCGAACACAAATCCCATCTGTCTTCTGTACTTACTGATTTTGATTGGCTTTTGAAGTTGGCTTATTTAAGTGATATTTTTGGAAAACTCAACATCTGGAATTTATCCATGCAAGGCAGTGATATTTTTAATATAGAAAAGAAAACTGATGCAATGGTAAAAAAGATCATTCTCTGGGAAAAACAAATAGAAAATAACAACTGCGAGCCGTTTGAAAGATTACTTACATTTTTGCAAGATCATGAGAAAAACATATCTGATTTCACTGAACTCAAGACTCAAATGGGCCAGCATTTGAATGCATTGAAGATCCGCATAAGAGAGTACTTTCCACCTTTGGAGAAACAGTATAACTGGATACGTGACCTCTTTAATGCTGATGCTATGGACACTAACCTGACTATCTTTCAAAGGAACACCTCATTGAAGTATCATGTGATCCCACGTTGAAAACAAATATTTGACTGCTGGTACTACATTGTTAGATTTCTGGATCGGTATTGGAAGGAATACAAAGAACTGTCAAGCACTGCTGTTAAATTTCTTGTTGGGTTTTCCACCACTTATTTATGTGAAAAGGGTTTCTCAAGTTTAACCTATCTTAAAAATAAATCTAGAAACAAATTAAATGTTGAAGATGATTTAAGATTGTATTTAACCAAGTTAAAATCCAATTTTTGATAAACTGTGCAAAGGAAACAAGCTCACCCTTCTCACTAATCTCTTTAAAGTAAGCGCTTTTTGTTCTTTAAATTTTGTGTGTGTTTGTTTTTAATGTAATAAAATGTTTGTAAACAATATCTCTCTCTTTTTTATTTAAACATGATGCGTAATTCAGTTTCAAAGGTTAACACTATACTTCTATGCTACATAGAAGGCTTTAAGATTTGTTTAATATTTTAATTATAGTTTACTTAGTACCGGTAACTGAGAAGGGGTACCTAAAATGTTTTGTGGGTAAAAAGGGGTACAGTGTCTAAATAAGTTTGAGAACCACTGGGATAGACTAATAAGTAAAAAAGGATAGACAGTACTTTCTCAGCGGTAACTCGGCTGAAAGTATGATGATAGTTATGGAAGAAAGTTTATGCCATTGCTTCATCGTTCTCACCATCTGTGATAGATTTTAGTATCTATAAAAGAAATTAAAAGGTTTTGTTGAATTTTTCGGAAATGTGTTCTGCTATGAAAGGAGAATATCTCCCATCGAACACAAGGCAGGTTCTATATATAATTTTATTACATCATCTGTTAATTGATAATAATTTCGGTAATTTCGGTTTGACATTTCATAAATTGAAAGTTATTAACTAGCTTTTACCCTTTCAATTTTCTTTACTTGAGATGATGTGAATCGTTAGTCTATTCTAAACAATAATTCTTTGCAAACATATCGACATGCGCACAGCTATTTCCTGTAATCTCATATATTGAACTTACTACAACCGTTTTACTATAGCTTTACTAATGATTTGTTTATTCTTTCCAAGTTTTCATGTTTGCCAATGAAATCCAAACATATTTTCAACGTTTCCTCGCCTAGTGATTTTTCGTGGAAAAACATTTAATATGTATTTCACCTTTTATATGTATGTATGCCAAACAACACATAAACACGAGCGCTTGTGTTCGGAATATGTTTATTTTCGAACAGTATAAGCTGAGCACGATTTTCTCTTGGAGTTTGTTTAAAGACGTTTTATATGGAAAGTCTGGAAACGAACAGGGGTCCAAATGTCTTTTTCACGTTGTTGATTTTATATTGACTCATGTTTTTCTAGAGTGATTAAAATATCCTTTTTGGTAACAACGTTTTGTGTTATTTTTATTCCTTGTTAAGCACATCTAAAGTCTATGTTTAGATTGTAGTAATAATTTTGTATATGAGACATTTGTTTAATTTGTAGTTGTCGTGCTTCAAATTTGAAGCACTTTGCTCGAGTTGACTGTCCTTCAATTCATGACTGCTCGTTGATAAAAGAACATGGTAAGCCTTGTCAAAAATACTTTAATTTTAAATTAAATTGTAACGAGGTTTATGTATTTTTCCAAAACTTCAATGCTTAGTAACTCATATATTTTATTTGTGACATATCACGTTATTATAATAAGCCCTCCAATTAGAACACCTGCAAATTTAACGGACACTTATTGTAGATATGGTGTTTTTTTATTGAGATAAAAGGGTGTATTCAGTTCGTAAACATTAAGGACTCCAGAATAGTAACTCCTTTAAATTCCATGTTGAATAAATCTTATTTTAATCTCACTTATTTGTTTTTTATTTCCGTCAACAATCTGTCAAATATGTGGCTTTATTTAATTTCTAATTTCTACTTGTGATTATTATGTAATAGATGTTTGATACAAAAATTATCAGCTTTAATAATTTTTGGTCATTAATTGATTAAATCTTAGATTTTTGATTAGGAATTCCCCAGTTGGTTTGCTCAATGTCAATGAACTTCCTTTTAGATAAAACAAAATGAGCTTGTTTAGGCAAAAATTCACTATTAATAAGTGTTATTCGACCTAACAATTCATTTTGAATATGATGTACGTAATTGATAATTTTCCATGTAGAAGGCGCCCAATTGCCAATTAAATATTTTATTCTATTTTTATTTTTTAATTTGATTTTGAATGTTTTACAAAATTCTGAATATAATACTTCTAAATTTAATGTTTCTTTTTAAATATTTCGTTATTTATTTGCGTTCTGAATTAATTTTAAATGATGTAAAAGTCCCATTGAAATGTCAAAGTTCACCCTTTTGATGAAAGAAAATCTTTGTGCCTCCGTTCAGAAACACCAGTGGCGTTTCACGTACCCACCCAACCACCAAGATAAACACAGAAAGAAATTCGCATGTAATTCAGTGCATTATTTTATTTTATTATTTTTTACGTATTTTTAAAACGATGGTATCAAAGTTTCCTTTCGCACCACAGACGCTAGCGCATATGCGAATGCTCAAAACTGTGATCCGGGGCACTATTTCCGATGTATCTATTTCGAGTATGAATCGGACGCCTCCGTTTATCTTCGCCATATGCGCTTATAAGGTCGCTTTAGGGCACACAATTTCATGTCTCCAGTTAACGTCTTGCACTCATTCCGACTGCATCGTTTTCAACGCGTACCGCGCATGTGTGATTTCAAAGACTTGAAGTGACATTTATTATTAATGATGGAAGTTAATTGAGTGCAAAATCTTAAAAAAAGAAACCGCTCTCATTTGAGGAAAAACTGTTAATCAAGAAGAAAGGAAGGCCTATTCCTGATCTTCAAATAAACTACGCTTCCACAAGTAAAATTCGAGCTTACAATAGAGTATTCAATAAAAATATATATGAAAAATATGAGTGGATGTGCGGATGTCACTAACAAATAAACTATTTTGTTTATCTGCTTAATTTTTAAGAAAACGGTTAATGCGTGGAATAAACAAGGGTTAAATGATTTAAAGCATATCGCAGAGAGGGCAAAGAAACACGAGAATTCCGTTTCTCACATGAATGCATGCGTGGATTTTAATGTTCTAGGCAAAGTGGAGATACGTGAATAGTTAGACAGTGCTTCTTTGCGATATAAAATTAAGTACAACGAAGATATGGAACAAAAATTGTCATATTTTGCGTCGGTTAATTATCTGTATAAAAACTGTGAAATCTTATTCTATGTTGGACAGCGTAAAATTAAAAAGTGAACTTTCAGTAATTTATGAGCGCGATGACATGTGTGTAGGTGTAGGTGGTGTTTTGCCACTTTTAGTGTTTATAACACACAACAACTTAAAAAAAGTTTTGACGGAACCATATAAACTGTTGGATATTATTTGTACAACCCCCATGATGTTTTTTCATTCTTAAACGCTTTAAAACTTTTCTGAGAAGCACAATGTCATAAGACCGACTGAACGCTTTTTTACAACAAAGTCATAGACGTCTTTTCCAGCATGAAAAATAGGAGAATGAATTTTATGTACAAAAAATAGGCAAATTCTTATTTTGTATCCACCCTCTTTCATAACTCACGAGCCGTGAGCCCTGAGAAACACTGGCAAGAAACTCAATAAAAATTTGGGGGGTTGTTGGAATTTCTATGATTAATTGTAATTTCATCACACATAACGGAATTTTCACTACTTTGCACCATTTCTTAAATAATTCATATTATTTTCAACTTTGAGACGTTGCGTAACCTTTTACTAATATCAGCTGGTGTCTCCACTGCTCTTATTGTTGATAAATAGGTGGTAAATTACTAAGAAAGTTACCGAAAGAGTACGTCGTTTTCCCGAAAACGTCAAAATACGTAGGTAATGTGAGTAATATAATGTGTTGCCAACCTGTATTATTAACTCCCTTCTAGCCTCATTTATTTTTTATTATTTGCAACAAAATTAAAATTTTCCAGAAACTCTTTTACGAGTATTACTCACAAATCCTACAATTACCACTCGTAAAGCTATAGTTTCTGGCGTAGTGCACAAATAACTTTGGCTTAAATTGATATTGTTTCGTTGATTTGATCTAATTTTGACCTTTAAACATTGGTTTATGTATATGTGTAATTTCTTCGGGTTGTATCGATCTAGAAACCCAAAGAACCCAAAGATATAGATTTAATTGATAGAAATTTTAAAATAATAGACATTTTAATTGCATAACTTCAATTAATTACAATTTACCTGTTTTTGTTTGAAAAATTGCAAAATATTTTGTAGAGTCGACTGACGAGGCAGAGAAGAGATGTCGAAATACACCGAAGGAACGCCTCAGGGAATAAATTACGGTACTGTGCCGTAGAAAATTTATATACTTTCAGTTTGCGCGGTTTCACATTTTAGGAAATTGGGCTGCTTCCAGGTTTACAGTGCAAGGTGTAGGGATAAGTCGTGACGCCGTTAATAGGATAAAGAATTCGGTTACAATCGCCACGACTTGTTAGTTGTGTGCTTGTTTTCGTTCTTGTTTTTAGGCAGGATATTGGATGACATTTTAAAAATGATCTTAATCTTGATCATGGACTAGATAAATAAAGAAAGGAACATTACCAGTTTAATAAATAGAGAGGATTCTCTGATAAGAAGAATAAATTGGGTGATAAAAATCATAGTATTATATGGCCCAGATGAAAATAAAAAATACACTTAAAGGAGCAATTATATCACAGTTATAGCCAGTTCATTAAAAAAAGCAAAAAGTTATTCAATATACAAAAAAAGAAGATTATGCTGATTGTGATAATTATCGTCTATAATTTGTGTGTTACCGGTAATCTCTACTATATTAGAGTCGGTTATTGCATCCCGATTAATAGATCATTTTTTGAAAGAAACAACTACTTGACGTCAAAACAACAAGATGCAGGCTAGGACACTTTACAACCACAGGAATATCAAAGATGGTAGAGCAAATCTATGATGGTTTTGACTCTGGCATATATGCGGAAATAACCTTACTTGATCTGACGGAGGCTTTCGATTCGGCAAATCATGATATCCTGGTACACAAGCTTGATTATTATAGGATAAGATGTGCGCATCTCAAGTTGTTGGTATCCTATTTCACTAACAGAACACAAAAACACCCTGAAGGCATCGAATGTGGAGTTCGCCAAGAATCGCTACTGAGGCCGCTATTATTCATAATATCCATAAATGATCTACCGTACAGTATCAAAGACGCAGGAATTTGATTGTATGCAGATGACACTTCACTGCTGGTGTTCTCTAAAAAATGTTACCGAAAAATCCAGGGACAATGGTCAATATAGCCGAGAATTGGTTTTCAGTAAATAAACTGAAAGTGAACCTTGAAAACACGCAGTGCCTACGATTTGCAACAAATAATAACTCACCGCAGTAGCCTAAATTCCTAGGTATTATTCTTGATACTTATACGAAATGGCATCAGCACATTGACCCTCTGCCCAACAACCTGTCCTACGCAATAAAAAGAGTGAACACGGTGGCGACTCACGAAGCTGCAACAACAGCCTACTGCTCATACATCCGCTTTCTCCTATAATACGGTATACACTTCTGAGGAATGGTGGCAGATACGCAAAGAATATTCGTACTGCAGAAACGTGCGACTCGATTTTTATACAACCTGGAATACAATCAAACATGTAAAACCCATTTTAGAAACGAAAATATATTTACTCTGCCTTCTATTTACGTCTTATCTATCGTCATTTATGTACTTATCAACAAACACCTATTTCCCCTTAATAGTTGTGCTCCTTGAATGTTTTGACGTCTCTTAATCTATACTTGTTTGTCCACGTTTAAATTAATTTAGTGTGTTGAAATTTGGACGTGGATTTTTTGTGCGAATTGGATTTTCTTCTAGAACAAATCTGTTTTTTGTTTGTTAAAGGATTTGCATCGTCCTTTTTAATTGTAGAGTCTAATGCAGTTTTTGTTTTTGGCCAGAATCTTAAATTCACGGTTTCATTTCTGCATCATTGTAATTAAATGTTTTTTTTTTTTTATAATAAATTTAATGATTGTTAATGTCATTCAAAAGTTCAGTTCTTTTATTTTTGATTACTTACGCTCACATTTTATTTTTCATGAAAAGTTCAATTCTAAAAATAACCTTGAGGTTATTAAGTCTTTCGCGCCCTTTATTTTTTTCCGCTGAGCTAGTAAATTTAAATTTTAATTTTTTTTTTTAAGATTCATTTTGCATTTATGCTGGTACCATCAGTACACAGCAGTATGTACCTTCATTTAATTACTTTTACAACGCATCACCCCTGTAATGTCTGAGGAAGGGATACAAGTTGGTCCATCCCGAAATATTACCCAAATTAAATAAATGCATTATTTTTGAAAAGATAAACCCGTTTCTTGTTTTTATTGTTAATAATTTAAACAAGCAATATAAATACTTATACACAAAAAATAAGTAAGAGTAGATTGGGTTAAAACAATATACTTATTGTTAGTTACTTATTTTTGAATTTTCCGACCAATCTCAACAAAATTTATTAAATCTACATTAATTGTGCAGATAGTATAAGAACGAAATCAGATGTCTAAAAATAATAGATAACGAACAATATGGTAAAGGTTAACCATTTTCACCAATTTTAAAACCGCGCATTAAGAAGAGCATATTTGTTTTCAAAAATAGATTTGATCAGAACAAGAACTTTGTATATTGTTCTAATCTAATCTATACTTACAATACTTATTTTCAATATGGTTGTTTATGTTTCTGTTGAGATATTTTTCTTCTAATTAAATGAATTAAATAAATAAACCCCGTGATTCTAAAGCCCTCAACAACTTTTGAAATTATTTGCCTTATCGATAAGATAGCAGAGATAATTTCTCTTTTATAAGCTCCAACTTAGTAAATAAAATCTAGTCAGTAATTTCCTGTTCACTGCAATAATGCCGTCGACATTGCTTTTAAAATTTCTAGCATTAATACTTGGTTTACTATGTGTTGGTAGGTGTAGTATATCTTGAAAGTTAATCCCACTGATCTTTCGTCATACTATTCTGCCACCCTAGATGTTGCCGCTCAAAATTTCTGTTGGAGAGACTGGACGCCGGGTGAAATACCGCAAGATGCGTTGCAAACTGCCGGCAGATATATCGGGCAAGCCAATAACAACGGAAATGCAGTCGCTACCATTATTCCTGAATTGGGAATGGCGGTGTTCGACATGGGTGGTCGCCATAATGCTACTACCAACGTAAAGGTATGATTAGCACACGCGAAAGGTGTTTGAAAAAAAGTTTCTCACCTTTATGTATTTTTTTTTTTATTCACCAGATATTAATCACCTCCGAACCCAATAGATTCTTTTGGGAACAAGTGAACTTTAACCAACCGCACCCTACAGTGATGGAAAACGCTGTCAAAGGTGGCTTCCAAATCGAGGAGCCAAACTCGGACCTATACATAGGTATAGTCTTTCACGAAAATGAGTGGAAGATCGGGAAAGTAGTGCCATTAGGAACTCAACACCATGGAATTTGGGTTTGGAATCAGGCCGGACAAGGAGTAACCGTGTCGCCTTTCTTTTTGTTGAAGTACAGATAACTGCCGTAGTTATATCGTTAACTGGTACGCAATCTGGTACGATCGTTAATAAAATGTCTACAAATATATATTAGAAGTGATTTAGTTGTACTCTTTGTTGAATTTACCAATTTTTTTTTGTATGAGGACTTCAATTTATTTCACTTTCCAATATACAACATGTGTGGTGTTTAATCATTATTTTAATAAACAAATATTGCATTATTTCTGAGTTTTCTTTCTCCACAGCTTTCTGGACGATCCGAACAAGTTTATAGCAAATACTAAAAAAGAATTTGTAAACAATCTCACATTCGAAGTCAACTAATTAAGATCTTTTCTGTTGTATTTTGGTCGATATTTTAAACGACTTTGCCCATATATTTTCTTATTTGAATCATTGCAAAGTATATTAATTAATTCACAGTGCATTAAGAAGCGGAGAGTAATAATAATTAGTGGTGGGCACTATCGATATTTTGAACTATCGATAGTACTATCGATAGTCAACTATCGATAGTTATCGATAGTCAACTATGGATAGTTATACTAATATGTAATTGTATTCCTAAGAGTATTTGTGGTAAAAATTTAGATATTGTTTAGACTATGACCGGGTTTTGAGGCATATTTCAAATATAAACAGAATTGTATTTATTTTATATATTAGAATGTTATTTCCTTTTTATTTTTAAATTATATTTATTTTAAATTTTATTTTATTTATTTCAATTGTCATATCCATATTTGCATTGTGAATATGTGTTGTTAAATCACTTTTTTTAATTTTTAAAATCAAATTTTTATTGACTAATATATCAGGGATCAGAAGCTCCTCACTGTAAGTACTTGTCAAAATACTGCAAAATCGTTTGACCAAATTTTCAAATAAATTATACAATATACTACTCTTATGATTGTAACGCAATTAATTATTTTCATTATATTGCTATAAAATATAATTTATTATGTATCTAAACGTGAAAACGCGTGAACGCGAAAAAAAAAAACACTATTAGACTATCCGTATATCAATAGACGGATCAAGTGTCCTTAATTGACAAATATTTATCAATACTGAACTAATCCACTTCTAAATGTTTTATAAGGGATTTGCATTATTTTACTGTCGAATATTATATTATCGATAGTTCACTATCATTCGATTTCATATCGATAGTGGGCTATCGATAATTATTGATAGTCAACTATCGATAGTGAACTATCGATAGTCAAAACTATCGATAGTTATCGATGGTCAAAACTATCGATAGTTATCGATGGTCAAAACTATCGATAGTTATCGATAGTCGCTATCGATAGTGCCCACCACTAATAATAATACGACTGTCAACCAAATGTTAGATAAGGCTAACAGGAGGAAAATGTTCTGAATACAATTTATGTATCTTCTAACACTGCTTAAAGCTGTATAGGGTGTTCAAATATATAGGTGTTTCCGAGGTAAATATCACCGTATTTTTAGTTATATCAAACACAGGTTACGTATATCTCATTATGAATTAATGATGATGAAGTTAGACACTCTGGTAATAGTAATTTGTAAAAGAAATAGCAGCAATATTCAGTTAGAAGCTGTTTATTCTATCTTAAATTGTACCAACCGATGTTTTTAAGAGTCACGCATCATTTTCTATGCTACAATAAATAAATTAAGAGAATAATTGCAAGAAGTCGGAGACCACATCAGCGTCTTCAACTACATCGAATAGACAGTACCACTGTCCGTAAAGGCGGATAAGATCTCGCCCGTTGTCAGCTTTTCTGGGGGATACAGCGTAGATATCTCCAGCAGAGGAACTGCAATAGTGTGCAACCGCAAACAGAAACGGAGTCTATCCCGCTATAGCTGGTTTGTCGATGCCTCAAAAACGCGTAATGGCACGGGCGTTGGAAGCTGGAGCGACGGAAAGCCGGACGGTGAAGCTGTTAGCCTAGGAGCTTTCTCACCATTGTCCAGGTCGAAATTATTGCTATCCAGATTTGTGCTAAGGGCATCTCAAACTGCTTGCGTGAGAATGAAAGAGTTGAAATAATTTCCGACAGCCAGACTGCCCTAAAAGCTTTGCGGGCTGTCAGATTTGATTCTGAGGTGGTACTGGGGCGCCACAGAAAGCTTAACCAGCTGGCAGAACATTGCAAGACAACTAAATGTTACATTGAGATGGGTGCCAGGTCACTTGGGAGCAGAGGCAATGAAATAGCTGACACGTTAGCAAGAGGCGCCAGGGAGCTGCCGTTCTTAGGTTCAGAATTGACGTGTGGTAGCTTATATGGCAGCATCAAAACGCTTGTCAGATTCACACTTGCTGCTAGGCACTGCTTCTTTTGGAATGGACTCGCCGATGCAAGACACTGTAAATCTCTAGGGCCTCATCCGAATCAGGAAAATCTTCGTAAGGCAGTCTTTATGAGCATGAACAGATTGAGATTACTCACATAAATCACAACTGGGCACTGCGCACTAAATAAACATATTGCTGTGTTTCATAAGAGGAAAGCTATCAACCATATTAGATGTAATTATTATTTTATGTTTGTAAGTCCGATTAAATCGTATTAGTAGTCATGGAAGTTGAATATAATTTATCGTCTGACAACTGTACGATAGCCTGGTATTCCGGGTTTCTATTTTAATTGAATGGGGTAGTGACTCAATGTAATTCGTTGAAAGAAAATGTATGAAAATCCTTGGTTACGGGTGGTTGTTGATAAGAAGTCTTAGAAAAAGCTGTGTCATTTCTGATCAAATATAAATGAATTAAACCATATTGCTGGGGTATATCTGGTATCGAAGGGGATATATTCACAAATTTGGTGTTTACTATATGTGGGTACTTGTTCTACATGGGAGTGTGCATGTGTTCCGAGTCTAATCATACATCCTGAATGTAACGAAGGAAATCTGTTTCCATGAATTTTTGTGGTACCGATGTTATTCTCCTGATCTGAGCATTTTATGTGGATATACAAGCTAATCTGGATTGTCACTACAAGGACATTCCATCTGGAGGTACTCTGGTGTCTCTATAAACCGATAAACGAGGTATCTGGTCAAAGCATTGTTTAAATTTTTATATAAATGAATGTACAACTTTGATAGTATTTTGAGGTTACTGTTATTTCTTATGAGATTGAAATTTTTAGTTTTCATAAGTTGGTAGGCGTGGTTGGTGGTTTTCTATCCTCTTATGATAGCGCGGAATATTTTAAAAGATACTATTTCAATTAAAGAATCTAAAGTTATATTGGATAATTGATAATATTTGTTTTGAACATTCCAAATAAGTATACTCACCTTGAGTAAGAGTTGTCATACTTTTATATGTTTCCGATATAAACTTGTTAATGAGTTATACATGTTATTAATGATTGCACTGTTTTATTAATGAAAGCTCATATGTCAATCACTATAGGATATAGAGAAAGGTAAAGAAAAGGCAGATCTAATTAGAAAGTTATTTATTTATTTTTCTTTTTCGTAAAAACATTAGCCGGGAAAATCACAATAATATACAGTGACAGGCAGAAAGTGGGCAGCATATGAGAATTTTTTTTTCTTTGAATTTAGTAAATCTTTTTTCTTACAGTTTACCTCTGCATATCTCAAAACTAAAATAACACTCATCAAATCTGCCGCTAAGAGTAAAGTATCTCAGTTTTTGAGTTTAGAAAATTCCTTTGTTAATAAATATTGTTGCAAATTCAACGCTATATCCAAATATAAAGTTTCGCTTAATTTGAAGAAAAAATGAGATTTAATCGTTTTTTCGGAATTACCTGTATACGAATTGATTGAGATCATACAGCAGTCATATCCTATTCTGTGTATAATTTGTGAGAGAAAATCATGCATGCTATGCCAAATTAGGTAGTTTCAACATTTTTATAGCCTTGAAAAGGAAAACTTTAAAATGGGATTATTATTTTTGCTGCACAATAGGCTTTGTTTTTAAATGAAACAAAATAATTGCATCTAACTGAAATTTTGTGACTTATAGTCACTTTAACTTCGCCTTTCTTTTTAAATAGGTCCAAATATTAGTCACCACATGTAGAACAAAAAATAAAACGCAATGCATTTACAAAAATGTTAACAGCAATGGGCGACATGTAGAAGTTTAGTGTTTCTTTACGCCAATAAATATTTGTTGTTAACATTTTTGTAAATGCATTGCGTTTTATTTTTTATTTTACATGCGGTGATTAACATTTGGACCTATATAAAAAGAAAGGCGAAGTTAAAGTGACTATAAGTCACAAAATTGTAGTTAGATGCAATTATTTTGCTTCATTTAAAAACAAAACTTATTGTGCAGCAAAAATAATAATCCCATTTTAAAGTTTTCCTTTTCAAGGCTATAAAAATGTTTAAACTACCTAATTTGGCATAGCATGCATGATTTTCTTTCACAAATTATACACAGAATAGGATATGATTGCTGTATGATCTCAATCAATTTTGTATACAGGTAATTCCGAAAAAACGATTAAATCTCATTTTTTCTTCAAATAAAGCGAAACTTTATATTTGGATATAGCGTTGAATTTGGAACAATATTTATTAATAAAGGAATCTTCTAAACTCAAAAACTGAGATACTTTACTCTTAGCGTAATTTCATATTTTTGACCTGCCCTCGTATACAATTAAATTTTCGGCAGATTTGACGAGTGTTATTTTAGTTTCAAGACATGCAGAGGTAAACTGTAAGAAAAAATATTTACTAACTTCAAAAACAAAAAAAAAATTCCATATGCTGCACACTTTCTGCCGGTTACTGTATATCGCATGGGGCTAGTGAACTCTCCCCTGTGCAGAAAGTGTGGGAGTGCGGAGGAGACTCCTGCTCACCTTCTTGTCAAATGCCCGGCAGTAGAAGGTCAGAGGCAGACACACTTTGGGGTCGATCGCTTGGGCAAAAGCTGGACTCGGTAAGCTAATTCTCAGCCAGATTGCGAACTTTTTTGATACATTCTTTATTTCATAAAGAAAACTTTACAAAAAATATAAAGTTCTAAATGAAAAGCGTCAGAGTGAAAAAATGAGACTGAAAATCATGGCTTAATAAAAAAATCATTTAAACTATATGGCTCTAATGATAACAAAAACAATTTAAGCTCCTTTTTAAACATTTTCGGTTGCGATATATCAATCAACCTCTTTGGCAAATTATTAAAAAACTTTATGCCCGTGTAACTTGGGTGTTTTTTCTGTTAAAGTAAGCCTATGCGTTGGGTAACTGTATCGTAAATAGCGCGTAGAATAATACATTTGCTCTTGTACATCATAAAGATGTCTATTATTGATAAAAAACATTATACATTCATATATATATATAGCATAAACAGTAAGTAATCCTGCTTCCTTAAAAACGCCACGACAAGTTTGTCTAAATTTCATTTTCTTTATTATCCTGATAACCCTTTTCTGTGTGACAAAAACATTCTGTAGGCGCCCGCTACTCCCCCAGAATATAATGGCGTAACGCAAGAGGGATTCGAAGTTCGCAATATATACCGTTTTGGCACAATTCTCAGTCATGTAAGTGCTAAGGATTCTGATTCCATAGCAAACAGAATTTAATTTTTTTAACAGTGAGTCAATATGCTTTGACCAGTCAAAGAATTCATCGATATAAACACCTAGGAATTTTACGTAGTTACTTACTTCAATTTCTTTGTTATCAAGTTTTATAGCACCTGGTTTCTCTATCTTTCGTTGTTTTGTACTAAATAATACACAATTTGTTTTTTCTTCATTTAATTTCAGTTTATTTTGCTGAAACCAGCTCTGCGTCGCTGCAACAGCATTAGAACAACCAATCTGCAGTTCCTGAATGGATCCCGCCCCCCACCACTAGACTAGTGTCATCAGCATAACAACAAATGTTTAAATGAGAATTAGCTGTGTCGATAACGATGTCATTCACAAATATTATGAAAAGAAGCGGACCCAATATACTTCCCTGGCTTATACCAGTGGTTTTTGTTAGAACCTCGGATGTGTACATAGTATCGTTTATATACATATCCACCCTTTGTTGCCTGTTGGTAAGGTACGACTCGAAAAGTTTTAAAACCCGTCCTCTTACCCCATACAGATGTAATTTATGCAGCAGCAGCTCAATATTAACACAATTAAGATAGGGTGCAACCTGACTGACAGAGCTAAAATGGACATGGGGGCATAATAGGTCTTTCTGTCCGAGTTGTCTTCTTCGGGTTACACCTGTTCATGAAAAAAGGAGAGAATGATTTCTTAACAAATCCATAGAACTGTACTTGAGTACAATTGTTGACGGTAAAACATTTTAAATAAAATTTTAAAATTACCCATAAGTCTTAATATTATCCTGATGTATTCATAGTACTTAAATACTACCTGACAATTTCTACATAATGTTACATTTGAGATTAACTATAGGTAAGTAATGTCATGAATTCGGAGTAGCAATTGCTAACTGCTACTATTATTTTAAAACAATAGTCAAAACTAGAAGTCTGTCTCTTTTTCTGGTAAAAATATTACTACATTTAACACAAAAAAGGCCATTCTGGATATGTCGTAATTATCTTTAACAATATGTATTTGATAACTAAACTGTTTGTAACAAATGAAACCAGACACTTTATGATAATACACTTTAGCGAGCTGACCACATTCTTATATAGAGGTAGTGATAATTTTAGTTTTAAAATACATCCACCATATACTAGTACAACAACTGAGATATTAACCAATTATTGGTCCATAAACGTATAGGTACATCAAAATAGCAGATAGAGCTGTTTATTACACACACACATCCACATTACGTGAGATGAAACTGAGTGATAAACTGAGTGGGAAACCGTGTATTCAAGCCTAATTGATTGTGCCGCCATATGTCTGAGTAAAGGCGGTAAATAATCCGCAGTCCAATTATAAGTGCTCACAAGGTTGATGGGTAATCCACCTCCTCAGTACAAAATGACTTCTCTCATGAAGAAAGATGTTGAAAATTTGATTTGTGAAATTCATCACTAGCAAAACAACTATCACAGATTTACATGCAAAATGAAAATCAAACCCGAAACTACTAAATTCATGGCGAAATTAAAGGCAAGCAATAATTTTTTGTTCATAGCTAGTTTAGTAGTAAGAAATAATGGTAGGTTCAGATCTTTGACATCGATATGAAGAAGTTCGCATCAACTTCTTAGTAAGCACATTAATAAGCAGGCTTGTAATTTCAGTCCCGTTTGATCATCTGCCGTACGAAATTTTATTACTCGGAGTGTCCCTCCACAGTCTCTCGCGTCCCCACCAATTTGCCATGCGAGTGCGACTAGAGATTCAGCAAGCGAAGATCGTGGTAGTAATCTGTGGTCTATCAATGCAAATGCATGTGCATAGAGAAAGATTGCTTTTCGTTTTCATTTAATAATTTCTGAGTTTCCTTTATTTATTTTAAGTTGTCACTAGAGATTCCGTTTTTTATTTTATATTTTGAAGGTCGAAATTCTATTTTTGGTTTTCTTTTAGAGAAGTTTCTAGCAATACAAAGCATTACTGCGCGATAATCTGCGAAAATTTCTGTTTGAAAGTATACGAATGTACCTAATAGTTGCTTCGAATTATAATATTATTTAATGATTTATTGATATAAACTACACTGATTGTGAGTTTCATACGGTTTTCCCTCTAGAGAACAAAGAAAATGTAATACAACTTGTTTGTGACAATCATTTATGCAAAGATTGCACGCTTTTTACAGTAAGAAATTAACAAATTTGTTACTTAATTTTATATTTATTCATATTTTCATTGCATCGATTTTACATGCATGTTTACGCTAACCTAATGCGACTGTAATTCATGGCAGTGCATTATACGTATGGGATGCATAATACTGCTACGAAGTCTGAGAGTAAAGTGTTGAATACGCGGTCCAACTACGCACGCTAACTCCGCCCAGCATTGTGACGTACTCCCGGACACTCGCAGCAATAAATTTTCATAGTGCGGCTATTCGAAGTGGACCGAAATTTCAACCCTGTTAATAAGTAATAAAGTTTCTACTTTCCACAAACCAAAATTTGATGAAGAATTGCAATTCAATAGTGTATAGCGATATATAACAGTCACTCTTTAGATAAATGTCGAAAGAACCTAATACACACAACGAGGAATTCACGAGTTTACAATTATAGATCGCTATACTCTATTGCTTTGCTAGAAATTGTTGTTAAATTGCCTTCCCATGGAGCTTCGATACAGATATATAATATTCTTACGCAATGGTATACGAGTGCATGATTTACTTAATAAATACTTTAAGAAACTTCTCGAGTAGCCCGAAAGACAAACCAAATTATAACCAAAAATCGAGCGTCTATAAAATTGGAAACTCTAGGAAGTGTGCTTCCATTTATCGATGTTAGCACCTCTACCACTCTTTCCTCTAATGTTTATGGTTGTTCAAAACTAAATACTTTTTACGTTTTCAGTGGTACCACATAAATAAACATCAAAGGGGGTAAGATCGAGTGAGCTCGCAAGCTCTTGCAGTGGTCCATTATTTGACACCACTTCTCTCAGAAAATGTTGCACATCGCGAGTGTTGTGGCCCTGGCAACAATCCTGTTGGAATCAGATGTCTTGCATGTTGTCAGGATTAATAATTTGCCCTAAAGCAGGCATTATCTCGTTTTGTTAGTAGCTCCAAATATCTGTTACCAGTTAAATTATAATCATACATGAAAGGAGCTACTAAGCGATTATCTACAACGAAAAAGAAGTCAGAAAAAGAAAACAAACTTTAAACAAAATTTCATAACAATTAAACCGCCCCAGAGATTCGATTTTGATCGAATTTGAAATCTTTTTTTTGATTTGCCAAGTGTGGATTCTCATTATGTCCATTAAACCTCCA
This sequence comes from Protaetia brevitarsis, assembly GCA_004143645.1. Classification (NCBI taxonomy): domain Eukaryota; kingdom Metazoa; phylum Arthropoda; class Insecta; order Coleoptera; family Scarabaeidae; genus Protaetia; species Protaetia brevitarsis. The sequence goes on along the minus strand of RXPK01003679.1, from coordinate 35,141 downwards.
CACAATCGTGTTTCATCTGTCCGCAATATTTTCCTAGGGAAATTAGCACCATTTTGACAGTTTTGCATGTGCCACGTGCTAAACTCTAATCTTTGGTGATAGTCATTATATATTAAACTCTATAAAATTGTTGGCTAGTATGGGTAGTATTTGTTTTATTTATTGGAGAATCTATTTTGTTAATAGTATGTTGGAAAAGGTGTAGAAAAATACTTCCCAATTACTGAATTGTTATTTTATTTACTGCATCTAATAATAAAATTCTCTTGCACTACCGGTTTCGGCAAATTGCTTTCTTCAGGTGCTTGAATTATTTTAAATTATTTTTTTTCTACACTTTTGACAATCTAACCCAATTATGGGCATAAAATCACTACTAATTGTCAGTATCTTTTTCGTTATTTTGCAGTATTACTTACAATTAGCGCATCTCTCATTTCCTATCAGTGTTCAATTCCATAGCCTACTAATTTCATATTAGAGATTAATTTACTTTAATATCAATATATCAATATCTCCGCTATAAATAAAAAAAAAGAAGCTATGTTATTGCATCATTGAAAAGCTGTTTTAAGGACTATTTAATTAACTAAAAATTCAACATGGCTGCCATATGAAAAACAAAAGATTTGATAACTTCAAAACAAATGTCAATCGACGGTTTTTATTTATAGCAGAAAATGTCTGAATAACGTACAGCTTTAGAAGCGGTCACAGAAAGGATTATTGAGGAAAATTGAAATTTTGGTTTTTCGAAATTTACGAAAGGGTAGATTTGAACGATTTTTTGGGATTGATTAATTCTGCAAAACATTTACCATTTAACCGTTGCTATATGTCTGCTAATAACCGAGATACCAATGCTGAGCGTCGAAATGTGAACACACTGTATACATATCGGCAACCTTACAACCGAATTTTACATAACTTATCTTGCATCACCCACTTTATTAAATAGCTCTTATCGCAATTTATACTATATTGGAAGTTGAATCGGTCAACTGTACAATTCCCAGTTCGCTTTACCTGCGGTTATTGCCGCTTTTTCTAAAAGTGATGAAGGAAATTTAGTTGAGATAGACATAGGATTTTGCAGGATATTGAAACGACCCAACTATATTATGAATACATACAGTAATTAGCAGTTTGCCAGAAACACAGGATTATAAAATGCTCCAGATTTACTTTAATTTTAATGCATGATTGGATTGCAATTTACTTATTGTGGGTGTCACCTTCTATCAGGGCATAGAATTTTTATATATGTTTTGTTTTGGTGTACTACCCATGCATTATTTCTTATTACGATTAGATAAATGTACTTCATACTGATATTCAATTATTTTTTATATTTACGTTACGTTCGCTTTACTTTGAAAAAAAGCAATTCTTTTAGAATAAAAATTTCAGTTTTACAAAAAAAAATAGACAGTATTTTAAAAATGTATATGTAACATATATTATTTTCATGTGTTTCTTATTGGACCATAATGTAAATATATTCCATATTACCCTTCAATAATAAATAAAAAGTATATTACTGCCCAATTTCGCGCTTAATAAGTTCGAAATTCACTGGGTTTTATTACTTTTTAGATAATTCATAAGTAGATACTATTTTTATAGTAAGCTGTGTAATTTACGCCTAAATTAATATTAGATCAATGAAAATATATACGTAGCCCACGTGTATGCTCTTTATTTTACAATTTGTTTGTGTTCGATCAGATTATAGATAGATAGATAGATAGATAATCATTTATCTCAAAAGCATAATATTAAAATACATGCCTGAAACAAGTCACAAAGAAAAGAAAGAAAAAGGGAGAACATAATTATATTAACTAAAAATCACTAACACTGTAACAGTTTTTATCCCATAAATATTGCTTAACAGTTTTCTTATATAAATTAAAATTTGAAATTTCTTTTATATTACGGGGTAACTTATTATAGAATTTACAGCCAACGTAATATGGAGTCTTTTGAAACATTGCCTTTCGATGTGGAGGTGGCAACAGATAATTATCGATACGCGTGTTATGCTCGTGGGAATAATTATATGCACAAAATTCTTCTTTATGTTTATAAACAAAGTATAATGTTTCGTATATATATAAATCAAACAAACTAAAAAATAAATTATCTTTAAAGATCTTCTTGCAGGAATCATCATATTTCATATTGAAAATAATTCTGATTGCTCGTTTTTGTATTAAGAACATTCTATTTGCTTCATATGACGTTCCCCAGTAGATAATTCCATAACGCATACATGCAACAAAGTTAGAATAATAAAAAGTTTTTAAAGTCTCGATATTACAAGTGTCTCTCAATTGTTTCAAGCATAACATGTTTTAGATAACGTTTTCGACAAATATTCAATGTGATGTGACCATTTCAAATTTTCATGGACAAATATTCCTAAAAATGTACTTGATACGTGAGTATTCCAGGTAACTTGATTAATGTTAATTTCTTGAATTGACTTTATTTTATTATGAAAGTATATGAACTTGGTTTTTTCCTTATTTATCATCAAATGGTTATATGCCATCCAATTACACGCTTTGTTGTAAATGATTTCGGTTTTAACTAATAGTTCAGATATATTATGAGAGCTTATAGTCATACTAATGTCATCCGCATACATGGTTGTTTGTTCTGTTTCACTTAAATGAGCAGCAAAATCATTAATGTAAACCACAAAGAGTGTTGGACCCAACACGGAACCTTGCGGTACCCCAACATTCAGATTTAAAAATGACGATTGGCAATTCTTCACTATTACACTTTGCTTCCTCTCTGTAAGGTAGGATGTGAACCAGTTCAACGACACTCCATTTACGCCATAATGTTTTAATTTATGTAAAAGGATATTGTGATTAACTAAATCAAAGTGATAAGTGATAAATAATATATTCTTAGAATATAAAGTGTAGTTTCCAAAAAATGTATGTATTTGTGGCTCATATTGTTGTGTTATTGTAGTCTTACGGTAATAATTAGTATTCTTCGTCATTGACAAGTCATAAACAAGCCAACGTACCTTTACATATTCAGCAGTTTGGATAAATTCAATAAGCGGGTTATTCGACCATAAACAAATCACGAAAGCTACGTCCTCTCTGACAGAATGCAATGCAGTTAAGTTGGCAAACACGGACATGTCAATATGCAGTGCATATTCGATTCCATCCGCGCATAATCAGTTATGCATATTCCACATCAAGCAAGTTTGCATTCACTTCAGACTAATCACGTGAAATTGACCGACCTAACGCAATTACCAGACGGTCGATTAGACGGCTGATAGGGTGTAGTGATATGTAAAATCCACAGACGTAACATCGAAGTAAATATCCTAGATATTTTATATATACAAATAGGAAAATAATTCAATTTACTAAATTACTTAAATTGTAAGTTTGTATACTTTTGAAACGTATTTTTCCGATTGATACTGGGTGTGGCAAACATGATCATGGCCGCACTAATGGATCCTTCGTGGAAAATGCGTTTCAAAAATTTGTGGAAGGTCGCTGCTCTTAATAAGAAAGATGGCATAGATTTTAAATTTAAATTTTTATTTTTGATTTCAATTATTATATGTCCTTAGTGTTATTTTTTTGATATATTTTTGCCATTTTTACCTTTCTGATGTTTTGGCGTGCTAACGACCAACTCGTACGTAAGTTGTTATGTCGAGAAGTAAATAATTTATTAATGTTTTATTGATATTATAATACTCTCAGTGTCATCCTGATGAAGTAGTAATAAAAACCACGAAAGCTTGATCTAACAGTGATTTGAGTGTTCATTGGTTCATTAACCGACCTACCCAACATATTTCATTACTAAGCCTCAACGTTGTGCGGTCACGTACTTCTTTAAGTTAAAAATAATATCCTTTATTCAAGTAAATTATCTTAGCAGCAAAAAAATTTTTTTTTTGATATATGATATCAAGTACTTACGATTTTCTCAAAGAAACTATTCATTTTATACAAACTGGTTACAAATAAAGTAGTGGTAGATTTACGTCCAAATTGTATTACAAAACTGTAAATCGTCACTTAATACTATCCTAAACATATAATAGCAATTTTTTCTGGCCTATTTGTTGCCCTTGTTACTAACACGGTGATAATTTTAACATCTTCGAAATCTAGGCATTTTGTTACGCTTAACACTCGTAGACGGACGCGCAATAACTAAACATTTCTGTACTAGTCAACTCTCATGAACAGGTTTCTTCACAAAAAAAAAAAAACTAGTAGTAGTAGGTAAGTATATATAGTAAGAATTTTTTTTGCAAGATATCATCAAACATTCTTATCATAGCTTTCTTTAAATATTGACGTTCTGATGCCAAAAAAATCAAGTTGAACAAACTATTCCTTTTGGGTGTTTCACTTCTAATGTCACTGAGTGTATATATGATGGGTATATCGGTCCAAATTGAATGAAATTTCTCATCTTAAATTTGAGTTTTCCCTAGATTTATTAGCTACATCAGAGAACTACAAAATAAAGTAGTACATAAACATAAGTTACTGACGTCTAAAAATAATAGCTTACAAAAGTTTGAAGTTTACTGGAAATTTAATTTAGAAATGCAATTAAAATTGCCATAAATACAATCTCACTTAATTTATGAACTAAAGAAAAACTTGTGGACTAAGACTAGATTTTGTTACAATTTAAATCTTATTAGATTACAATTGTAGTTGGAGTTAAAACAAACAAATTCCTAAAAGACTTACGTCAAAAAATAAACAAATAACAAGAAAGTAATTAAAATATTGCACAATGCAGCGGTGATCAAAGGAATAAAGCACATATCTACCTCAATATGCTATGACATGGAAATTGGTAGTCATATCTGGGTGTTATATATTATAATAAATATATGTAAATTAGATTATTTTGTGTCAATAGAAAGATTTATAGTGCTATCTTTTACTTTATTAAGGGGGTCAGTGCTCATTGTTATTTACCAGGAAAAACCGTATTCTTTATATTCCTTTTTTCTTGGAAATCGCTCCATCAAATCGATTCAAATTTTCCGTACTTGTTATTTGATATCTAAAGATAATTTATAGCTGACGATTAAAAAAAAAACTTTTAAAAAAGACGTTACAAAATTTCAAAAATAGATGTTTTCTTTTTCAAATTAGATTTTTTTTTCTGGCGCTGCCGAAAAAAATTTTGAAAAGTTGCCAGTCTTAATTAAACCTGATGCGCTTATGTACATATTATCTCATATATATATATTGTCATACATTCCTTGAGGAATAGTGACCATATCAGTGATGAGGTTCTAAAAATCCATTTTTCAGGCGGATAAATCCTGTTTGCTCTTGTTCCTTTACCATAGTTTGCTGTGTGTCTTCGTCTCCTATACTATTCTCCTCCATTGTTCTCGGTCTTGTAATTTTTGTTGTATTCCTTTTATTCCCATGATTCTTAAATCGTTTACGACCTGGTCCTCCCATTTCAACCTCGGTCTACCTCTGCTTCTCTCCTCTATCGTTCTCCAATCGGTGATTTTCCTCACTATATCATCTTTTTCTTTCCTGTATATGTGTCCGTACCACCTTATCCTTTGCGCGTTCACCACTTTAACTACATCTTCTCCTCCCATTCTATTTGCTATTTCATAGTTTATTAATCTTCTCTTTTCTCCTCCATTTGTTTTCACTGCTCCGTATATCCTCCTCATTATGTTTCTCTCAAAAGTTCTTAATTTTTCCTGGTTCTTGTTTGTTAATCTCATCGTTTTTGCTCCATATATTGCTACCCGGTCTTATTGCTGCTTTGTATATCTTAATTTTTTACTTTGCATGTGTTCTCTATATCTGTAATATTAAATTAATAATAATAAAATTAAATGTACATATTAAGAAAGGAGAAATGACAATACGTTAATTAATAGTTGAGAAAAAGGAACGTAAAAAATACTGTTTTTCCTAGTAAATAACAATAAGCATCGACCTCCTTAATGTGAACCTTATGGAATATTTAACAAAATGTGGAGACTGAGCTAGAGAAGGAAGCTGTAAATTATTATTACTCGAAGCGGCTCGAGTGGAAATGAAAAAGTTCTGGCTCGTTTTATTATTACTGATGCATTAAATTGCAGATTTTTTTTTTTTTGAAATCCCGGAGTTTTTTTTTTTAGAGTTCCGGTAGCTTCCCGAAACTTTCTATAAATTATCCTTATGATTCATAAATAGAACTATTTCTAAAACCGATTGAAAACTCTAGAACTCTTCAGAGGGCATCTGGTACTCTAATTATTTTTTTAAAAACTTATAAACTTATAAAATTTTGAGATGTACGTGCACATCGACTAGTCCTTCTATAAACAAACAACATATCGAATTGGTGATCGATTTGGACATAAAAACAGACAGTTAAAATCGATTTCTATAGCCATTGTCTACAAGTGGAACTAATAATGGATACAAAACATTAAATAAACAAGAAATCGTGACAAAACTTTTGCACGCGAATGATCGATCGGCTTAATTAAAAAACAAATAGAACGAAACCAGTCGGCACACTGTTACCCATTGTTTAAAACTTCAGCGGCGTTCATCGGGCGAACACTATGGCGCTGCTCACTGTCGACATGGCGGTGAAATTTTCAGAAAACCGATGGGTATTCGCGGATTAAATTTATCCGAATAGTGATACCGATAGAGACGCAAAAGTGCGGAAGACAAGGACCCAATAAGAACATAAACGTTAAGAAAACGTTGTTCTTAACGGTAACCGAACGTTTCGTAACGTTTATAAACAACGTCGAAGGGACATATCTATGTCCCGACAAAATACGTTGACAAAAAGTTATTTATTAAGCGTTATTTCGCGTCATATGCTAATGTTATTTTAACGTTTAATTTTTAATAGAAAATATTGTTAAATAGAAACGTTTAGCACAAGGTGTATTTTAACGTTTAATAAACCACCTCTGTAAAACGTAAAAAGTACGTTTATAGTGCTACGTGATATTATCGTTCAAAACAAACGTTTATTGGTAAGTGGAGTTTAACGTTCATAAAACATCTATGTAAAACGCAAAAAATCGGTTTACAGGTAACGTAACCCCAACGTTAACCCTTCGTTAGTGTGGTGGAGTATGCCATACCCCAGTATGTAGGCAAACATATTGGGGTTAACACCACACTAACGAAGGGTTAATAAAATTTCTATATCAAACCTTTATAACCACGTAGTAGTAACGTCACATTTGCGTAATTTAGTGAGGTGCCGAATGTATGAAAATCAACAGCTTTATAAATTATGGGTGAATTATCAGGTTCGTTGCATTCATGCGCTCTAAGATGCTGCGTTATAGAAACTGTACAACACTTACCAAGTTCCAGATGTGACATATATGTTACTTTATATTTACAGTGCCGTTTTATGTGGTGATAACGAAAAATTGGTTATAGATTAAAAGTCATAATGTCCAATACTAAATTAAATTTTATTTTAATTAAATCATTCAATGATCACATCATAGTATTGAACTCATGATAAGTTCTTCAATGAAACATAATGCTTCTTCAGAAAAACTAAAATTTAATTACCCTATAAATATAATACAATGCAATAATAACAATAATAATAATAATAAAAAGATAATAGAATTCTTTACCAAAACTAAGAAAGTAACGAGGTCATTTCATTTATAGATATATACATTTTCCCTTTTTCTGCACATCCAGGTCTTCTACCCAAACAGTCCATTGGGGCGCATATTTCAACCAATCCTTCACTGCACTTTGTTTAATTGTAACTTTAAATGGAAGACTCAAACAATAGGTATCATAAGTAACACCAAGGACTACAGGCTGTAAATTTTAGGGATATATACGGGGTGCTGCAAAAAAAAAAACGTTACTCATATTTTTAAGCATAACTTTATTAAAGAAAAGAAATTTAACAAATGTAACGATTCAAAACAATAACATGGACCATTAGCAATAATATACTCAGCCGGTTTCCAAGTGGCCCCCTTCGGCGGCGATGCAGAGCCCCAAACGTGATTTGAAATTTTCGGCGATGGGCCGCAGGTCTTCTGGCGGCAATCGGTCGCACTCCCCACGTAGCGACCGCTTTAGCGACTCCAAACTGATGTGGCGTGAAGCACAGGCCCTGGCCTCCAAAATGGGTCAGACGCTGTAGTCCATCGGATTGAGATCTGGCGAGTAGGGTGGCCATTCCGACAACGAGATGAAGTCCGGAAAATGGGTCCGGCACCAGTCCTGAGTCGTTTTCGCCCTGTGGGCCGTGGCGGAGTCCTGTTGGAACGTCCAATCGGCATCGCCGAAGTGCTGCTGGGCCCACGGAAGTACGACGGCCTCGAGAATGTCGCGGCGGTAGACTTCTTGGTTGATTTTGACCCCCTGTTCCACGAAAACGAGAGGGGTCTTACCCCTGGCGCAGATTCCGCCCGACATCATCACCGAAGCGGGATTTTGACGGTGTTCGACGACGGCTGAGGTGCCTGGAGCCTCTGCGGACCAGATCCTATCGTTCTGGTAGTTGTGCGCTTGTTCGACGGTGAACAGCTTCTCGTCCGTGAAGAGGATGAGCTTCCATCGCTGACCTGCGGCCCATCGCCGAAAATTTCAAGTCACGTTTGGGGCTCTGCATCGCCGCCGGAGGAGGCCACTTCGAAACCGACTGAGTATATTATTGCTAATAGTCCATGTTATTGTTTTGAATCGTTACATTTGTTAAATTTCTTTTCTTTAATAAAGTTATGGATAAACATATGAGTAACGTTTTTTATGCCACACCCCGTATATATAAGTTAACGTTTACTTTGATTGGTTTCCTAGATTTTTGTATTACAAACGAATGAAAGTATTTAATACTCACTGTATATTGTTACTATAGTTTCCGTATTATCTATGGTTCCCGTTTTGTGAAAACTAAGTGTTCCTTCCCTTCCAGTTATGCTTCACTGCAACGACGTCATGTAACAGTAATTAGAATAATTTCTTTTACACAAGAATCCAGATTTTAGAACCATCAGCATTCGCTAACCTATATATTTGCAAATAAAGTAAGAAGGTGGTGTATACTAAGAAACTAGGTTCCTCAAGAACAAATTTTAGAATATAGTTAAATTTTCTGACATTAGTGTTCTTATTTTAAGATTGGCTGTTTTGCCATTTGTGTATATGCATATACATAATTATACGTGCAATGTGCATCGTATATGCAAATATAACCTGGATAGACTTAATTGATGGGGTACCTAGCTACTCACCGTTTAGTTAAATACACTGATTGTTGCGTATCATGTATTAATATAAAATTTTGTTATAAAGATAAATAAAAGTTCTAACACTCGACTAGCGTAATAAACATGTGACTACAAGTGCACCGTGCACGTTGCAGATGCGCAACAGGGGTGGAAGAGTTTTTTAGAAGGGGGAAGGGATGATACATTCATCAGTAGTGCAGTTTTAATACAATAATTGTTATCTATTGTTAAATACATTTTGCATTCATTCATGCAAAACACATCTTATCTTAAAACAAACAAATTTAACACAATTTTATTTTAACTATACTTATACTTATGCGTTGGATTGCAGTTAAGAGTTTTTCATATTTCATCGTTGCTTTTTAACGTAGAGTAGATGGTGAAACTACGTTTTATTTTAGTTGTAGTTGAAATATGCGTTACATTTCAGCCACTAATTTTGCATTTTTCAACGTTGTCTTTCACGTAGAGTAAACGGTGTAACTAAAACGTTTTATTTTAGTTATATTTAAACTATGCATTACATTTCAATTAATAATTTCTCATATTGTAACGTTGTTTTATAACCTAAAATAAACGATGCAACTACAACGTGTTATTTTAGTTAAATTTAAACTATCCGTTACATTTCTTAGTTAATATAACGTTTCTTCAATGTATAGTTAAAAATTGATTATATAATAAACGTGTTAATTATAACCATTAACGTTGTTTCAACCAATACAATGTTAAATTCACGTAAATGTAACCAACTTGTTCTCACTGGGTAGTCCTTCTATAAACAAACAACAGCTCGAATTGGTGATCGATTTGGACATAAAAACAGACAGTTAAAATCGATTTCTATAGCCATTGTCCCCAAGTGGAACTAATAATTGATTAACAAAACATTAAATAAACAAGAAATCGTGACAAAACTTTTGCACGCGAATGATCGATCGGCTTAATTAAAAAACAAATAGAACGAAACCAGTCGGCACACTGTTACCCATTGTTTAAAACTTCAGCGGCGTTCATCGGGCGAACACTATGGTGCTGCTCACTGTCGACATGGCGGTGAAATTTTCAGAAAACCGATGAATATTCGCGGATTAAATTTATCCGAATAGTGATGCCGATAGAGACGCAAAAGTGCGGAAGACAAGGAGGGAGATGGAATTAATTCCGGAGCGCATATTGTATTTAGATACTGGACGATGTGGTAGCGGTACTTCACGGAATAGTGGCCGGAGAGTGCCGTCAAACATCCGTTCAGCTCACACTGTAGCGCTATACGGACGATTTGTCCGGTACGGAAAGCAATCTAGCCTCGGTCGGTAAATCAAAATGTGCTTCGTTCGTTCGCCAACTACGCGCCACGTACTACATTAATCGGTTTTAAACGCGGCCGACGCTCCGTTTAGTGCATATTTGTTCGCGGATAATGCCACGTCCCGCTACTATCCAGGACCGGCTTAGCGGAACGGATTACGGGGCTTACAGGCGCCGTAAGTAGATTGCGGAAATTAATATTTACCTAGTCGGTTTAAATTGTCGCTAAAAACAACGGATTAAGGACTCTCGTTAGATGTAGCAACGTGACTCGGCAGTATATTACACTATTGATAGCGTTCACTCAGATGAAATAAGAAGACTTTAATACACCGCAGATGGAAATAGGCGAGTTGGCTGTTTAGAAAAGATATACCGGGTGATTCTCAATATATGCCACAAACTTTAAGAGCTGATTCCTGAGGTTATTTTGATCATAAAAGTTCATATGAGTATATGTCCAAAACGGTTTGGTTTTAAAATTATTGAATGTTTAATAATAAATTATGAACTATGACTAACACGATATAATATCACAGTTGGTTCTTTAAAACCATTGTGTTGAGAGCGAATTGTTTATTTGTCATTTCAATATTTGTCAATAGTTTGTATTGTACCTATTCAGTTTATTGCCAGTTCCTGTTTTCTAAAATGAATTACACGAATGCTGAGATGTGCGATATGCAATTCGTTTACGGTCTTGCCAACGGAAATTCGCGCGCTGCTAGACTTCTTTATGAAGAACGATACCCGAACCGTATCATCCCGCATCATTCAATATTTGCCCGTCTTCACCAACGTCTTAGTGAAACCGGAAATTTTAAAAAACGGACGACTGATAACGGGCACCCATCTACAGTGAGAACTCCACAAGTTGAAGAAATGGTACTAAATGAAATTGAGGAACATCCTACAACAAGCACCAGAAAAATTGCGTTTGCTTTAAACATTAGTCAGGCCACGGTTTGTAGAATATTGAAAGATCAACTGTTGTATCCATATCACATTCAACGGGTGCAGGCACTTTTGTTGGCAGATTTTCCGCAAAGAGTGGCTTTCTGTCAATGGATGCAACACAAAATTGCATAAAATCCTGACTATTTGGCTCAAATATTCTTCACCGACGAGGGTACTTTCTCTAGAAACGCGATTATTAATTTTCATTATTGCCTTCCATATATGATAGACAATGTTATTGTGTCGTAATCCTGCGTATCTACCACTTGGTAGTTCTTGCAAACTGAGATACCCCATTCTTGCCTTGCCCATCATCACCAAATGGAGAGCAGGAAGGTTTAGGAGATATTCCATTGCTGCTGTAGGAGCAGTCCTTATGGCACTCGTTATAACTAAATACGAAAACCTCTGCACCTTGCTAAATTCATTTGCAGCTGTTTGCTGTTGCACCTCTGTCCACCGTACCAGAGATGCATAAGTGATCATGGGTCTGACCGCCGTGATGTATAACGGATACATCATATGTCGTATCATATTGATCCTTACTTTACAACAATTTAACCTGATCAAAAGCTAAAAAATAATGTATGTCCATAACCAGTCAAAGTCAAATGAAATTTAGTTATACGGTGACCGGCATAAATATTGCAACATATGGGAATTTTTTTTATTATTAAAATATACTAAAACTTTTTTTGGGGATAGGTTGTGCATGTCTGGGAACCCCAAAATCTATTTTGACACACATCACGCGACCACTAGTATGCCGGTAAATTTAAAAAATATGATGTTAATCTCCAAAAAGTGAGGTTAGATGATATGATATCCAAACAAGTTATGTGAGAAAGTTGCTTAGAATTCAATTTTGAGGTTTGTATGCAAATTTTTGTAAAGATATTTTAAAAAAATTAAAAATCACAATTTTTCCAAATATTGTTTAATTGAATTACATATTTCCATTTTTTTTTTCGTTTTTAGCAGCTCACCTACAGTAATATTTCTAAATCTGGTTCATACTCAAACAATTTTGCATAATTAACACAGTAAAAACTGAAAAGTACATTTTCTTGATGACAGTTGTTGTTGCAAGGGACTGTATTTAGAAGTAATAAATAAAATTTTACATACATTTTTATTATAAACTACTTAATAAACACTACTTTTACTGAAACTTAAGTTTTCGGTATGACAATTGTTGTTGCAAGGGACTATATATAATACTAATAAATGAAATTTCACAAACATTTTCATTCTAAACCACTTAGCAAACATTATTTTTATTGAAAATTATAATATTTTTTTTTGTTTTCTGCATTAAAGTGAAAAGCGTTAATCCAAAACTGGTAACACTATAAGCGCCCACCGAAGGTATCAAAGTAGGTTTTGAAATTAGAGAACAAGGAATAATAAATAGTAGGTAAAATAAAAATAGTTTAATGTCTATGAAACTCAATAGAAGTAAATGACTAATAATAAAGTACTTTTAGCTAGTGATGTGAATTGTTATTAAGCAAAAACATTTAAACAATAACTAGTAAAATAGTAATGAACAACTTGTTAGACACATATCTCGTGTTTCTAGTAAGTAAGGTCCGTAATGGGCCGAAGAAAATCCGCACGAACTAGTGATCTCCACGTAGTTTTTCGGCTTTATGATTTCCCAAGAAGCAAATCTCCTTAAAAGACATTGCTTCTATAATTCCATTTATCGCCCTCAACAAATTTTTCATCTGGAAGTAGCTGTCTGATCTTGGGTTCCACAAAAATACCTTCCTTTACCTAACTCCGCACATATGCAAATGCACTTTTATGCAAACCTTTGTCAAAGTTTTTCATCAACACAAGCTTTTTCATCAACACAAGCTTAATGTGCAAAGGGGACAAACCATTTTTTGAGTTTCAACAAGCGGGGTACCAATGACATTCTCTATTCTCTGGCGTCAATGAAGGTGGTTTGGCCACTTTTTCTTTTTATAATGATTATTCCTATCCCGACTGTCCCATTCACTGAGGAAACAATAATACTTTATGTAGCCGAGTTGCATGCCGAGAAAAAGTGAAACAACTTTCAAATCGCTACAAATATTTCAATTAAAGTCGTTGTACTTATTTTTTTTTTTCCAAAGGAAGCTTCATGTTGTCATAATCTTCTTTCAAATCGCTTGCATGGGCCAAAGGAACCGAAGGAAGTTATTTCCATTGTGGAGACGTACCGCTTTGAAACTTAATTTGGAGGAATCAATGAACAAACGCCACTCATCTGTATTATGTTCATAACAGAACGGACGTCATTACAAAATCCAAGACATTCTCCAGAGAGAAGAAATCATCAAGTTCTGCATGGCGATTACGAAAAATAGCATTTTCTGTTCAACCCTGAAAAAGATTCCAGTCTTTTATTCTGGAACCTTGAAGTTCGGCTTGCTGCTTAGACAACTTTAAATCGCGGACAAGGCTATTGAGGTCTTCTTGAATAGAAGACACGGCACACAACAAGACGAATCTGGTTGAAATGTTGGATCCAAATCCATATTGTCGTCTGCAAAACTTTCTTCGTTTACTTCATCATCAGTACTTTCCTTGTCGCTTAGTGTCATGTTTTGCTGAAGTTTAGGCGCAGGTAATTCCGGACTGTGAGGTACTGGTCTCAGTGCAGATAGAATATTAGGATATTTTACAGTGTGTCTGGATTTAGAGGTCGTATCACTTATACATGTAAGACAAAAATAGCAATTGGTAATATGAAGCGATGGTTCCATCCAAATCATAGGAATAGCAAAAGGCATATGTCATTTACCTTTTGCCTTGTATCAGTGTTTAGGATCTCTTTTTTACTAGTGCTAAGTAATTTGTGCTTTTGCTGAAAAAGCTGAACTTTTTACATACGATAATTATATTTTTATTTATGATTATTAAATCTTTTTCTCAGTGGAATTAGATTATTATTTTGCTTCATTTGAAAGCAAAACATATTATGTAGCAAAAATAATTCCAATTTTGAAGTTTTCCCTTTCAAAGGTATAACATTTTTGAAACAGTGTGCATGATTTACTCTCAGAAAGTATACACAGAATAGGAAATGACACATGTATGGTCTAGAGACCAATTTTGTATACAGGTAATTTAGAAAAAAAAAAACGACTAAATCTTATTTTTTGTTAAAATTAAGGGAAACTTCATATTTGGATACAGCCTTGAATTTGAAACTAGATTCATTAATAAAGAATCTTAAAATCTCCCTTAACCAAAAAACTGGGAAACTTTATTTTTAGCGCAGTTTCAAATTTTTCACGTTCCTTCGTATAAAATTAAATTTTTGGGCAGATTTGATGAGTGTTATTTTAATTTCAAGATATGCATGGGTAATTCATAAGAAAAAGACAAAAAAATCCCATATCGCTATATATCACATACCCGCAATTCTACTCTTTTTGTTGTATTGTGTGTACTACTTTATTTCGGTCTCTATTGGATATATAAAAATGCGTTTTGTTACAGCAAACAAATTAGTGCTACTAGTAGCATTAACGAGCCTTGGTAAGGTGAAACATATGTATGCTAATATCAACCGAGTGTTACGCAATATGTAGCATAATCTCGTCCTTCAATTATTATTTTCTTTATAGATAAATATTGTAGATTCAGATCGACAATTAGCAACCTTCACGATAATAATGAGATTTCCATCTTAAATTTTCATTCAATTATTCTTTTCACTTATTTAAGTATTATTCATTACCTGTCACTTGGAAGAGTGCCTTGCAACATCAGTGTATTCGTAAACCTACCAGTCCTGCACAAAACAGTAGATCTGTTACAAACCAAATGGTCGTCGGTCATCCACTACAGGAACAACAGATGCCAGAAGTAATTGGTCAGTCACCTGAGCCAATAGCACATGGCAGCCGGCAACCAGGGATACTTACACGGCAACGCATAAACATGTCAACTAGTCTTCGAACGCCAGTAGTGACAAGAAGTCGAAAAAGGTAGCTGAGATGCCACCGAAACGTCCAACTAATCCTCGCTCGGAGGAAAACACGCGGAGTGACCGAGAAGGTGAATATACACATATACTTTACAGCAATTATAAAATATAGTCATGTTTGAGACCTCAAACAGAACACAACTTTAGATAGTTAAATAGTTTTAAGAGTTTTTAAATGTGTTTGTCTTTATTTTAAATATTTTTAATATGTTAATATCCTGTTCCACATAACAACAAGTAATGCTAACGGTTAAGTTGCATACAACCTTTTTATATAGTTAGTAAGTATCCATTTGTATATCTTCATATTTTAAAACCGTGATCAATGTGATTTCTCCCTAACTTTATATTTTTCATCTTATAGATAACGTCTGAGGAAGGCTGAAATATTGTATACAGCCGAAACGTTACGTAACTTAAATAAAATATATTAATCAACTATTATCCCATAATTCTGCGTACATGCAGTAACTCATCTAATTACTATAGTGGAATACATCCTCGACAATCCTCACGAAATTTCCTCTATTAACTATATATATTGTCATGGAGAGAGTACTTGATATTCTACTATTTTTTAAAAAAGGGAATGTTTCTATTTTACTTAGTTATATTTTAAAACTTATTAGATATAATAGAAAAAGGATATAATATGTAGCAGCAGACAGCTAGACGATGTCCAGGTGATGTAGGTAATCTCTGCATTTGGCAGGTCCTTCAAGGCATTTTCCTTTAGAATTTTCCCTTCAGGAAGCAAGATGATCAGCAGTGATACACCTACACATCGAAAATGAATATTAGAATTTGAATAGTATTTTATTACAATAGCTATTGACAGATCAAATTTGGGATCCACGTTTAATTCGAGTGAACAGTTTTATTATTTTTACTGTGTATTTATTTCGTTCAAATTTAGTCTAATAACGTTTGGATATGCATTGGCAGTCCAAATTGCTTTGATATGTCAACTGAAAGACAGGGTAAAATTGCTGGAAATTGGATTTTGTAACAATTCTATGTGTATAAATGGTTGCCTACCTTTTGGGGGCACAGTAATGAATTTTAAGATTGTTAATTTTTATAGTAATAAGCGTTTAAAAATTTCAAATGTATTTTTCTCATAATTCAGAGACACTTACTTTTATAATATGACAAGTGTAAGGTGATTCCAGATTTTGTAAATTTATTTATTTTCACATCGTTGAAACATCTGACAATCCTGTCGGTCTCATGGACATTCTTATTGTAAAACAATGGAGGTTCCTTATTTCGGTTATAATAACGGATTTTGACAGACAGTTGGTCTCCTTGACGAAGACAATCGCTTTCAAGTCAGTTAAAACATTTTCAATTCGAACCATTCACTAACCGAGCCTTGTTCGAGGCAGACGTATTTCAGTTTGTTCTTGTAAAATTTAACGGCTATTTCGATAAAATCCAAAGTTATTCCAAATTTCAACCTAGAAAAATAATTGTTAATTGTTAAACAAAGTTTATCACATAAATTTTATTCC
Organism: Protaetia brevitarsis; assembly: GCA_004143645.1. NCBI lineage: Eukaryota > Metazoa > Arthropoda > Insecta > Coleoptera > Scarabaeidae > Protaetia > Protaetia brevitarsis. Next base: position 18,079 of record RXPK01003679.1, on the reverse strand, counting down.
AAATTACACACGATTTTTGGGTAATTTTTCTTCAACGACGATTTTTCCGAGTAATGTTCCTGTCCTGAGCGACCCATCCTCTCTGACCTGATGTATCTACGAGGTACGAGGGCCCATATCCGACCTGAACAGTCCTGACCACCGATGATCGCAGAATTCGGCCCTGTAAAAAGGTACTCCTCGTCAAATCTACCTAAAAAAATAAACGTATTATTTCAATTCTAATCTAAATTGAATGGTACTTATAAGAAATTTTATTTTAATCCGTTCTGCAAAATTTGAGGTTAGAAAATCGTTTGTAACACAGCTAAGCGGTCTCCAGTTATTTTGGGGAAATTTGTGTAATTAGGTTTATATGTATTGAATATGTTTTTACGTTACGAACCAATATCCAGTGATTTACCATCAAGGTTGGCTACTCTGTTTCGCACGTCTCTGTAAGCCTATCTTAACTCCATTTGAACGGTCAGAAAACGCGGGATTTTTAAAATTTAATTCAAACGCATTTACGTTTGAAACTATGAATTGAATTGCAAAAGGTGAATTACTTAATGAAACTTTAGTGTTATTAATTAAACGGACTCACGACTTACCTGAGATAAATATCCAAAGATTTATGTCTGATTATAAACAAATTCACATTTAGTAATTTCTTTTATTAAATAAAATCACTTTTATTCGCACTTAAATGTTTCATTTACACATAAGGGATTGAATACGATTAAGGCAGGACATTATCATGCCTATGAGATCATTTAAACTGGTCTTAAACATTGAATTTGAGGGAGAGGACAATTGACAACATCATCTTACCACATCTCTATGCGTACTGAGTCAATATATAAGAGAGTTAACGAGCTATTCAATATTTTTTTTATGTCACCGCCCCTCGATCGGAAATTTCTCGCCCTGCATGCCATCTGGCTGGTGAGACAGAGCACTTCTAAATCAAAATTATAAAAAATAGATGACACTGGTATATATAAAACTTGATTTTTTTCTAATTCAATTAATGTATTTCTTTTAAAATTTATTTTTTTAATCCGGGCTGTATGCTACTGTGTAGCGTAACAATAATATATATATATATATATATATAAGTACTTAATATGTGGTAGAATAAATGAATGAGAGTTTAAGATGGGAATCTCTTTATTGACGTGAAGATATTCGCTAAATTGTCGATCTGAAACTACAATATGTATCCATAAAGGATAACAATAATTGTAGGATGACTTTAAGCCACTATACTTGCGTTAATTAACTAACGCTAATTAATAATTAGGTGACGTTAAAAACGTGTGTAACACTTAGGTAGAACACGTTTTTAACATCACCTAATTATTAATTAGTGTTAGTTAATTAACGCAAGTATAGTGGCTTAAAGTCGACCTACAATTATTGTTATCCTTTATGGATACATATTGTAGTTTCAGATCGACAATTTAGCGAATATCTTCACGTTAATAATGAGATTTCCATCTTAAACTCTCATTCATTTATTCTACCACATATTAAGTATATATACCGCTCTCTGCGTATAGTACATTAGGTTAGACCAGTAGCTCTGACGATCCTTGGTAAGGTGAAACATATGTATGCTAATTTCTACCTAAGTGTTACACACGTTTTTAACGTCACCTAATGTATATATAAGTACACACATGCAAGTACGCTTATATCACTTTTAATCACTTAAAGTTTTCTTTAAAAATTATAGCTACCAGATATCAAGACCAAGTATATAGCAGATCGTAAAATAAAACTGGAAAACTCAAAGTGCTCTCAGATGGCTGAATTTTACGAACACACAGTACTAAACCAGAAATACCAACATCAAATCTTCCAGAGTTTAATGCGCTTACCCATACGGATCTAGTTTCTGCTATTTTGAACTACTGCCATTATTGTCTGGCTATCCGCATTGATTTACCGCTTGCATTCAGTTCATTTTTACGACGAAGCTTAGAGGGGAATGGCCTCCGATGTTTCTTTATCCGTTAAACGTAATTTATACTAGGAGCAAGGACGTTTAGCATTGTGCGCGCTTGTCGTTATAAATCACTTTAGCGGAGCTTCAAACGCGTTGTGCAAAATTATTTTACAACTGCAAGATTTAGTGTCTAATATAACTTTCGGTAAGAATTTTAATAAGTTGAACTTTTTAGACCGTCATCTGGTTGGGGAACGTTTTAAAGTTTAGGCTACTCACCCGCTTGGCCTTGTTTAATATTAATTTTTCTTGTATTTAATTTTGTTAAAATTAAATATTTGTTTCATGTCACTAATAATATTTTTATAGGAATATTGTTCTTGCTTATCGGTTAGAAAAACGCATATTTTCTCAGTGCCAAATTAAAATATCCAAACTAGAATAAAGAAAACACTGCGTAGGCTTTCACGGCCGGTGTAACTATAACTAACAGCTTCTTGCGGGTTCGCCGTGTGTCAAAACTTTCGGCTCGACGTTTCGCTGTTCATACTGACAGCTTCTTCAGGATAACTGAACTGAAGAAGCTGTCAGTATGAACAGCGAAACGTCGAGCGAAAGTTTGACACACGACGAAACCCGCAAGAAGCTGTTAGTTATAGTTACACCGGCCGTGAAAGCCTACGCAGTGTTTTCGACGTTTCGCTGTTCATACTGACAGCTTCTTCAGGATAACTGAACTGAAGAAGCTGTCAGTATGAACAGCGAAACGTCGAGCGAAAGTTTTGACACACGGCGAAACCCGCAAGAAGCTGTTAGTTATAGAATAAAGAAACCAATAGATTACTTTAATGAATGTATTGTTCGCAGTTTCCATTCAACGGATTTTAAGAAGTAAATTTATGATAATCCTCTATATTGTATTTAAGCTCGTTAAATTTATTCAGTTTTAATTGCAAGTTTGTTCTGATTTCCGCAGAAATGTAATTTATCGTATTTACAGGTTTAGCAAAAACTGGGTCAGCCATTGCGTTTGTTCTAGGTTGGAATTATGTAAATTGAGCAAAATTTAAAATTTTAAGCGTATTTGTTGAATATTACAACATGTGTAGCTGGCTTCATTATCCCGTATCATTGAAAGAATTATTATTGTAATTATTTATCCAGATAATTATTGAAATAGCTGAATAATTTAGGCATTTTTTTATTGAATATTTTTTAATAATTACCTTGAATACAATGAATAAACATTGAATCATTTGGTAATTCTCTACTTTTAACTCTAGTCCTACCAACGTTTTATCGTAACGTGTCCTACCATTATTTTCCTCATCAATGGTGGAGTCGTTGTGCATTGTAGATAATAATATGACACAGCGATTTTTCTTAGGTACATAAGATACCAAAGTCATTGTCTTCTGAAAACCAAACAAGTTGCTTTCAATATTCCGTCGCCTGTGAGGTAAAAAAATTGGTGGTATGCAGCGCTTATTTTTTCTGAGCGTTCCTACACAAGTTAGGCCTTTGGTAAGCAAACTGGATGCAAGCTCGTAGCTGGTGAAGAAGTTGTCGAACGTAATATTCCTTTTAGTTCTCAGAAAAGGTTCACAAAGGTCTTCAACCACCTTTTGCGCTAAGTTTTCTGCTCTGTTGAGACCTTCTTTTCCTAAGTACGGTATACCACGTAACGGATAACTAGTTCCACTATCGCATATCCACCAAATTTTCATACCGTACTTATCTGGCTTGCTTGGCAGGTACCGTCGGAAAGATACACGACCTCTAAAAGGCACCAGTTGTTCATCGATGATTAGATTACTGCCAGGAAGATAATATTTCAGCAAGTTTGTATTAACACGGTCCCACAGGTCTCTAATTGGTGCCAACTTGTCCTTTTGCCTTCGGAGGGTTCTGGTCGCTTTATCGTCAAAACGAATAAATCTTAGTAATTGAGTAAATCTATTTCGTGACATACACGCTCGATAACAGGATTTCCATATAAAGGATTCCATAGCTCATTATAGTCCACCATTCCTTGTTTATTTCTTCCAGCAGTAATCAAAAGGCCCAAGAAAGCACGGATTTCAACGTCGTCAACTGGTTTCCACAAATCGCCAAGAATACGAACAGCCTCCATATTAGTGAAAGTAACCACAATACCAATAACCGTATCATCAAAAAACAAATTGAATGCGTCACAAGGAGTATCAACATGCACTCCAGGTGGAAGTTTTACTTTGTTCAAAGCTGTTGTAATTATGTTGTGTGCACGTATTTTTCCCTTGGCAATCGGCGTGGCATTCCACTCGGTACCATCTTTTCCAATAAAAGTTTGCGAATGGCCGGGCGGTTCATCATTAGCATCACTATCGTCACTTCCTTCTTGTTCATCGCTTTCTTCATCGTCAGTTTCTTGATAATCCGCTTCACTAGAAGAGGTTTCGTCATTTGGCTCTTCTTCATCTTCACCATCATTTACATTCCTTCCCAAATCCTCATCACTTTCGAACAATGCAACCCCTTTTCAGTTAGTGGCCGGCGTCGGTCAGTCAACCAATCGGTCATACTTTCTGCATGAATTTCAAAACCAAATAAGCATAAAACAACAAATCTATTTTTACTGGGGTCAATCAAAACTTTATTTTGCTTACCTGGTCTATACTATACTCTCCACTAGGTAAAAGAAATAAAATTAACCAATAGACACCTAAAACGGCCAATGCGTTCGTTAGGAAAGTCACAAATACACTGATAGCAATGCAGTTTGTAAGCTGACTGTTTTTGCAAAACGCATTTAGGGAATTCTCCTTCATACATCACTGGAAGTTCTTACATACAAGGGGAAAGTCCCGAAATATAAAGCATATCTTATTACGGGGGATTTACCCACATACCTAGTTTTAAATAACGTAGCAATGCATTTTATAGTATAATAACAGTATGTGCCTCAAAGACACACCTTGGTAGGACGTGTCGGTAAATTATGTTTAATTTTTTTAGTAAAATAGGAAAAATATTTTTAAAAAATTTTTATGTAATTCTGTGTTAAATAGTTTATTTTGAGAATACAAAAATCCTCCAGTCTGTGGGCAGTTAACTTACAAAGTTCCAGCAATTTCAAAATCAATTGTGCCTCAAAAGCACACCTTGGTAGGTTTAGGGTTAATTGAAAGCTTTGTCGATGTTTTTTTATTGAAGGGATTGGTACACAAAAGAATTCCGTTTAATTTGCGGGGAATGGATAATATAATTTGTTCACCCATAATATATAAATAACTTTATATTCTCTTGGAAATTCATTTATACTAGTAACCTTCATGGGTGTTGCAAGCACAATGCATAATTAATTCTATTGATTTCATCTTGCTGTATGTATTTATTGGTGCACTTCCTATATTGTAAACAGAATTTGTTTAATATTTCCTGTTTACACTTCTCCATGTTTACTTTTAATTTCCTGTACAGCCCTTGCCGGCACAATATTTACATTAGCTTTACTCTGACTCCAATACTTCATAATTTATTTAGTGTTTCCGTTATAAAGAAGAAATGTTTGTGTGGTATAACTCAGATTGCATAACTGATGCTATACAATCTGTTACTGGTAAGTAATTGAAAGAGGCTGCTACTTTTCGTAGCAGTTTTTTTTTACACATACAGATATGCTGATATAAATCACATTTATAGCAAAAGTATTAAAACTTTCATTTTGTATAAGAACTTTACTCAATTCGTGAGAATCTCACATTAAAAATTTTGCATGTTAAATGTAATTCATTCACAGAAATACTTTAATAAATAGCAAAATATTACATTGAAATAAACACTTAAGTCAGCGTAATGGCCAATGATGGCAGCTTTTCTACCGAAATATGCGTTCAGTGTAGTGGAATTTGTGGTGAGATATTTTTGAGTGTGTAGTGTCGTCAGCGCCACAATTGTGGGTATTTTTGTCAATAAATACTGTAATTACTTGAATTTCATCACATTACCTGCATCATCTCGCTGTATTTCTCGTATGTATGGTCCAAGCTTGAGTACGCAGCAGTGGTTTGGTCTCCTGCGTATCGATGCCACATCTACTCTCTCGAACAAATTCAACTTAGATTCCTAAAATTTCTTACTTATAATATACTTTAAGGAACTCTTTACTTGTCCCATGAAAGGATACGGCCACAACGTATTACTTCATGCATACAATATTACTTATTTGGATGTTCGACGCTCCCAGGCTGACCTGAAATTTCTGTTTAATTTATTACATACTAGAATTGATTCTAGACCTTTACTTAGTGAGATCAGCTTCACTGTGCCTCCTCTATCAGCTAAATCATCTACAACCTTTTACTGTCCTAGATCAAATACTAACATCCTACTAAATTCACTTTCTAACGTCACTACTGACATTCACTTTACTCCTTTACCTTCACTAATTAATAAATGTATGCCGATAGTTCATTATCACTAATCCAAATATCACTTTAACTTTAATATTTTGCTTAACTTTAGTGCTTAAGACAACTTTTTTCTTTCTTATGTCGAATAAGATGTTATTTAATTATAGTTGAAATTAAGTAATTTTGCTTCTATGAGATATATTCATACATATGTATATGCTCACTTACTTTATTGTTGCTGTTGTCCTGTAAATTGATATTTTCTGTTGGGCAGCTTAATAAATTATTATTATTATGAGCTCTGGGAAAGCAACTTAAATAATAAAACGCCGGAAGGATATTTATTAACAATAATTAGTAAAAACATTTATCGGGAGAAAGATGTTTAGAGTTTTTTTTATGAACGAATTATCTCTTCACCTTAGAGGATACATCAATTTGGGTAAGCTTAAATACGTAGTACCAACCGCATATTTCCTTGTTGATGTTAGAAATTTCATAGATATAAAATTTCCAAATGAATGGATTGAGAGAGGAAGATTAGTTTCGAGGCTATCAAGAGCACTAGATCGGACAAACTTGGATTTATACTTGTGGGGAAAAATTAAAAGTTTGGTATATAAAACACGTCCGACAGTACGTGAAGATATGAAGCAACGAACTCGGACAACAACCCAGATTTAAAGTTAGAACAACCTTTTTCTAAGAATGTCACGACAAGAAGAAGCTTGTCACTGACAAGGAAAAAAGCTTGTTGCAAGGTTATGTCAAGGTTCCTAGATGACACACGACAAGCTTATCACAAGATTAACACATAGGCATACAACAACCATGCTTACGAAAAGCATGTGACAATTGATGCCCTCTATCGCCCTCTAAAGTATTCTAATCGATTCAACTTTCCTTAAATTGAAAACTTATCACCTAAGCACGTACATTGTACTTCTTTTCTAATGCCTCTCCCTTATGGCCATGTATCAATATTTTCTGCCATACGCTTTAAGCCACGGGCTTCAGCTATTTTCGAATTTGCAGGTAGCAGATATGAATATTACATATTTATCTTTGGTTTAGTTTACGATTCATAGATAAGTATGCCTGATAAAGTCAATGGTGGTGTGTTTTTATTACATATTATCGACAAAAGTAACCCTAGTTACATTGCACTTGAATTGTGTGAACAGATTAATATGTGCAAACGTTTCATTGATAAAATTCTTTTGTCCTTTAAATATATTAAGAAAATGATGAATAGCCCCTATGCTCTTTTTCTGTCTGCGAATTCGAGCTGAGCCGAAGTACTTAACCTTGCAAGGGAGAGATATTAAATCTGGAGAGTACAGTGCCCTCCAGATCTAATGTTTCTCCTTTGCAACGACCAAATATCCATACTATTTTCCGCATAGCAGGTCAAGTACTTCGACTCGGCTTCAATTTGCAGGTAGAAAAAGAGCATAGAGGGCTATTATCATTGTTGAGGAGGATGTAATTATATTTTTTTGAAGATATTTAAAGGACAAAGGAAAAATTTGCATATATTAATCTGTTGACTGTGATCGCAAGTTTCCTAAACCGCATGTATTTCTATTCCTTTAAAATTTGTATTTGTCTTACCATTAGTATTGTCAGTTCATATTCTGTTTTTATTGATTACATTTATTTCTTCTTTATGTTGCTATATGTGCGCTAATATCTCCCCTGCTAAATGGGGGCTGGAATTAACAGATGTTATTATATCGATACGGGTAAGGGATAGTCTTTGTGAAACGTTGTCACAAAATTACGACTCTATAAATATACATATAATACAACTTAATAGTAGAACTACAAATAAACATATTGGGCTACTTAAAATACATATAATGGTTAACAAATAGTACCATCGTATTACAACTATTGCAATATTTAACAGGTTATCCTTCAGAACTGAAAAAAAAAATAAAGAAAAACGATGATAAAGTAAATAATAATAAGAATAGATAAGGGAAGGCACCGGATTAGTAATCTGTGAACAATTTCTTAAAAAGCAAAATATAATTTTGTTTCATATAATAATTTATTATTAATTATAAGTATAAGGTAATTAAAATTATCTCGATCTGTTGTTTAATGCAAGATTTAATAATAATAATAATAATGTATATTGTGAACAAAAGAAAAGAGTGTAAAATACATCACAAAAGAAAAAAAATATACATATAAAGAAATAAATACTAACATAATGTATAAATAAAATTACATAAAATAAGTCACAATGTAAAAAGATATATAAACTAATTGCACTAAAAGATATTAATGGCTGCATAGGTAACTAGCGATTTAGGTACTCACCGACGGAACAAAATAAATTAGTTCTCAGATAGGACACTAATTCTCTTTTAAATCTCTAGAGAGAACGACATTCTTTTATTGTTTGAGGCAAGTGTTTGTAAAAAATTATTGCCCTATATCTGGGACTTTTTTCGTAGAGGTGAGTACGATGGTAAGGTATAAATAAGTCGTTGCGATTCCTTGTCGCCATGCTCTCCGAAAAATCGCTGTTTCTAATGAATAGAGCGCTATGTTTTTTGTAAAACAACAGTATTTCGTATATATATAACGACGCTAGAAGCAATATTCTCAGCTGTTTAAATATAGGTCGACATGATGTCCGTGTACTTGCGTCAACGATACATGTAACTATTTTTTTTTGAAGAAGAAACAGCCTGGTGTCATCAGGGGACGAACCCCAAAAAATTAAGCAATATCGAAGACGCGACTCAACATAGGCGTAATAAAATGATTTCAGCGAACATAGGTTAACGCAACCACGTAAAACTCTAACGCCATAAAGTGCGGAGGAAAGTTTTTTTCAATACTTGCGCAGTGCTCTCTATATTTTAAACGTGAATCGGCTGTCAAACCCAAAAAATTGCAATTGGGGAGTTCCGGTATGGATTTTCTGTTTATTCGAACGTAAGCGCTAAGGTGGTCGTTGGTAATAGTACGGAAACGTATCAGACTGGTCTGTAGTTCAAGGTTAAATAATTATCCTCGCAGTACTTCACCATGTTGGAAACAACCTTGTTCATAGAACCTGAAAGCCCTGAAATGGACGAATCGGCAACTACGCAACTTGTATCGTCGGCAAATTGGGACAAAATATCCGGCCGAACAGTAACGGAGAGATCGTTGACATAAATAAGAAACATTGTTGGTCCCAGCACCGATCCTTGAGGAACACCGGCGGCAATACTAATTACTTCGGAGTAAAATGACCTAATGGTGTTGTGTGCGCTACCCCTCAAACAAACAGTTGTCCTGCGATCTGTCAGGTATTGCTTAAAGAGATCGTTTGGTAGAATAAAGGTAGGTATTAAATCATTAATGACATGAATGTTCTGCCTATTTATATCAACAAAAAAAAACTTGTAACTGTAGTTGGGGTTCTTCATAATGAGACAATCGATTTCTGACCACAATTCTGGTGCACCGATTCAATGCACCTCCTACCACATACACTGGTGTATATGTAATAAAAACACACCATCATCCATTTTATCGGGCACACTTATCTACGAAAACTAAATCGCAGGTAAGTATATAATATAATAATCACATCTGCCACCTGCGAATCCGAAAATAGCTGAAGCGCACAGCTTAGAGCGTGCGGTAGGAAGTATAGATACATGGTCGCAAGAGACATTAGAAAAGAAGTTCACTGTACATCCTCATGAAGAATAAACACAAAACATGAAGTCGGTGTTAAGGTCAATGTAATTGCTCAAGGTAATTGCTCAATGTAATTGCTAGTAGATAGGCAAGTACCTATCTATATGTACGTATATGTTGGACGTAAGATATAAATTTCGAAAGAGATACGAGGGAAGCTACCGTTGCTGCGTAGAAAATTGCTCCGGCCAGACGAAAGAATGAAATATCTCCGTGTTCCCCATCTGCTAATGCCTCCCTAAGGAGCGACTACGAATCCCCGACCATTTGCGCCTCCGTCTTACCCTCGTCCGTTCCGAGGACTAGTGGCAGTGGCGGAGGGCTCATACACCCACTCGCAAGAGCGGCAACGCCAATTACAACGGCTGGCCTGTTCTCTACATGCCGCCGACCGTAGCCATTATTAACAGTTTTCAATTTAATTGGGCGAGCCGAGCCCCAACTCTCGGATATTCTGCGGCCGCGAAAGCACTGGAATCGACCTCTCGATATCGACTTTCGGGTCGCGACGTTCGGTTTATCTCGTCGTATTCCCGGCACGATTTACGGCTATACGTCGGAAAATCCAGTTTCGGGTTTGTTATCTGTAATAGCATTAGATAATCATTAGAGTTGTAGTTTTAGTTACACCTGTTTTAGATCGATGTTGGCGTGATGTAAATTACTAAATAAAGGCGTACAACTTCGGTATTATAAATCTACTCGCACATAATACACATACGATGGGATTTAATTTAATAATAATGGTAATACTAATGATTAAATGTATTCGCAACGCAATCAGAATATGGTCTGTAATAGCATAGACTATTCAATTTCACAAATTTAAATATATAATTAAAGAATTACTAGTATACAATACTAGCTTACTAGAGACAATAAATAAACCATCAAACTGTATTTTATTCTATTAAAAGTAACTCTTTATTTATTATATTTCAAATAATAAGCATTTACATTTCCATGGTATCAGAAATAATATAATCGACTCTTCGAACGCACCACTCTTCGACACGTTCAAAAATTTTGTGTGGAACAGAACTAGACTAGAAGTCCAAAACAATGATTTTCCACTGTTATGAATATTCACATTTAATTATTTGAGTAATGCCGGTTGCAGGTTTCACCACCAGTCATACATACTTTAATACATTTCGAAATTGAATTTTATTTCATTTTTGATAATGAACATCTTCAATTTCTCAATCTTCTAAGGTGGAATTCAGCGAATTGGGCTATATTTGTTTCATACACTAGGAAAAAATACTGGATGTGATATCAATAAGCTATATTCATTGAGTGAAATTTCATTGACAGAACGAAATGCGCCATTGTTATGATAAAATATTATTTACAATCTTTGTTTAAGTAATAACAAGGAAATAAATTAGTTCCCATTATTATAACAAATAACAACAACACCTGGCTGGTAGTCGAGTGGCTTGCACGCTTGGCTATCAGTGCGGAGTCCGGGGTTCAAATCTCGCTCTGGTCAATTACGATAATCGGTTTTTTCCGGGGTCGTAATGGTGATTAGGAGGGAGATTTGGCTCTGCGGGGGCTGATAAGCTAAACACATAGCTTAGGCGTTACCAACCTTAAAAAAATCTAAGTTAAGTAAATTTTTATTCGTTCAATAAATAATTTTGTTAATAATATGAATGTGAACAAATATGTTTTATTATTTCTAGGTACAATTTTCATAAATTTATTCACGATATGAACGCAATAAAGTATTAAATGATACCTTCTTCGTTAGTTCACGGGTTTGCAATTTATTGCAAGAGCGAACAGATAGCATAGCTTAATCAAAGATGTATGGCAGTGATTGAATTACCGACTTACACCGCGGTCGCTGACTGAGTGAGAGCTTGTGTCGTGTGGCCCCTAGAGGGCGTGCATCTATATCGTGCGTTATTTATCTCTGCTTAATTTGTAATTTCGAAACCTACTTAAATACCGTACGTGCAATGACATTGTCAGTGCTTAGGTATGTATTGTTATCAGTTATGGACTAATGGTTTTCACTTTAACACAGAAAACAAAAGAAAATATAATAATTTTCAATGAAAGTAATGTTTTCTAAGTGGTTTACAGAGAAAATGTTTGTAAAATTTAATTTATATCGCATTAAAATCATATTTCTCAGGTTTTGCTGTGTTAATTATGCAAAAATTGACAAAACTATTTGAGTATCAACCAAATTTAGAAATATCACTTCAGTGCTAAAACAGAAAAAAATGAAAATATGTAATTTAATGAGATAATATGTGAAAAACGTGATTTTTTTCAATATATTTACATACAGTTTCGGAATTAAATTCTAAGCAACTTTTCAAATATTTTTTTTTATATCATGTCACCTAACCTCACTTTTTGCAGATTCACGTCATATTTTTTTAAATTTACCGCCATAATAGTGGCCACATGATGTGTGTTAAAATAAATTTTGGGGTTCTTAGACATGCACAACCTATTCCCAAAAGAAGTTTTAACATATTTTAATATTAAAAAAATTGTCCCATATGTTGCAATATTTATGCCGGTCACTGTATAATAATTATATTATTTTGACATTTAATTCTTTGGCGGAAGCTACAAACGTCTAATTATTCGAATATAAATCTCTGTACAAACCCGAAAAGGTCGTGGCATCTTTGTTGCATTAGGCTATTCTCTTTCGAGACGATTGCCCGCTCCGCCGCAGTTTACGATGACATTTTATTTAAAGTAAATGTATTAAAATATTCGTTCTACCGCACTCTTAGTCATTTTCCTTTTCCGAAACATATTTGTAATGTCAATGTGATTGTACATACACAATTACGTGTTTAGAAAATGGAAAATAAACACTTTAGTAAATTATATTTTAACTACCTGTTCAAATACACCAATTTTCTAAATACTTACCTTATCCAAAAAATACATGATTGCTTAAATTATATAATTTATACAGGTTTTGCACCATAACTTCTTAAACAGTGAGTTTCAAAAAAAAAAAAAAAAGATATATGATATATATATAACTAATGTTTCGACTAGTAAAATACGATACAGTTTCTCCCAAGTCCATTTCAACTCATTTGCATTTGGGTAAATATGTAGAAAACGTGTTACAACAGTGGAACTACTAAAGAAAATACAACAAAAGTTTGAAGGTAGGTAGTATGTGCATTAAACTATTATAGGTGTAGATGCTTCAGTGATGAGCGAAACTCTGATTCTTAAATCACGTTGTGAGTCGTGAAAGCGATTTACAAATCACGGTGATTATAAACGGTGATTGCGATCACTGTATTGACTCATCGATATCAAATCGTGTTTCGTGTATACTTTTCATTACAGGTCTACAGGTCCTCTGGTAATTCTTCTTAGCGCTGTAAAAAACGACCTTTTTTTTTTAGATATCACATAGCCTTCCTTCATCCGAAGATTTCAATTTCAGGCTATGTGATATCTAAAAAAAAAAAAAAAAAAAGGTTGTCGGTTCTTGCAAAAAAGTCATCTAAAAAAAAAAGGTAGTCAGCTTTTCTCAACGATTCATTACAACTTATATGAACAGGTTGATGATGCAATAGCATTAATTTGCTGTGCGCAGTCGCGCCTCGCCGTTGATCGTTACCGCAATCACGAATCACGAATCACTGCTTTCAGAATTTTCCACTCACGGTCGTGATCCGTGATTCTCCAATCACTGTGAAAGAATCACAGTTCGTGAAATATCGCTCATCACTAAGATGCTTTACTTAGTTGCAGCCATCCAAAAATTCTCAATTTTTTGCCTGCAGGAAGTTTGCTATTTCGCATACTTTTGTTTAGTTTAAGTACGAATTTTTACATCATCAAACACAAGATCTTCTTTACTTTCTTTTTTGGCTTTATCTTAGGTAACATTGAAATGTGTCGGACTAAAGAATAATGATATTTATTATCCTGTAAAGTAGATATACAAAGTTCTCCTACTGTATTCTGAAATGTAATAATGTTGGTATCTGACACATATAATACTTACTTTTTTTATAGGCTTCCTTCCACTTTAATTATAAAAATACTCAGAACGTAGTAAAAGAAAGATTTATGTATTATTCCCACGGCAGTAAACATAAAATTACATAAAGCTTTTTATGATTCGGCTCGTATACTTCGTATACTGTTGTTTAGCTACCTGTAATAGAGCTGGTTATTTATTTCCACATTTCCAATTTTTCTGATAGGTATCTAATTGCCCAGGAGAATACGTAAAAAGGAAGGTGTGTAATGAAATATCGATTATTATTATATAGAGAAGGAGAATCAAGGACTCGAGAGGAATCGAAAAGTAGTCGCAATATCACTCAGTGATATGAATTCCAGAAACGTTGTTTTATTAAACGCACCTACAGAAGATTTCGTCAGTAATTTTTGTAATTACATTTTCAACGAATGCGGACAATGTTATTTTAAACGTTTTATGATTGGATTTTTTTCAATTATTCTTTAAAAACAATGCTGATTGGAATCTACTAATGGATTTTCAATATGCATGTTGTTACAAGATACGCCAGGCGCTGTCTGTACGACACTGATTTTGAATTTGCGGCGGAATTTGTGGAATTTATTACAGAATAAAAAAAAAATTGGTTCTAATAGCGTACGTAATTACTTTCGATGACTATGATGTCAGCAATGCCACCGAAAATATAAAACAGTTAATTGCGTGGGCGATAATCTTAAACTTGAGATGTTTTTCATTGTTTACTACGCCAGCTGTTTTTTTATATAGATAAAAGTAGGTATTTCCATACGAAGTACTTATAATTGCTTTGATTTGATTTATTTAATAGATTGCTAATTTCAATAATAAATGGAAATACCGTTAAGGTATTATTTAAATATCCAATCCTTTTATGTTTAATATATTACACACATACTGTCGCCGACATTATTATTTAGCACCCGAACGATTGGATCGACGCTTTGATGGTGGTAAATATTAATAGCGGTGGCTATACCAAATGTGTTGACCTGTGTAAGTCATCCTCAAGTGTAAAACGTCAATTGAAATAATGAAATTGAAATATTGTCAATTTTACACTTGTGATATGATAATAAATATTTTTAAAACATTAAAAGAAAAATACATTAACTATAGTAATAGATACCTATTGATAAACAGATGCAAATTACGAAGAAAATTACCGAAAAAAGTGTATTCCCAGATATGTCAAAGCTTACTGGTGTAAATGGGTATTGACATTTCTCGGAATAAATCTTTTCGGTAATTTTCTTCATAGTTTGGGATTAATTTATCAATAGGTAGTGCAGTGATGACAGCACCTCGTATAAGAAATAGTGTAATGAAAATTCAGTCATTTTGTCAAAAATATCGACATCTGAAGTACCAACTTTCAGTAACTTTTTTGCCGGTCTAAGCTGGAAAGTGCAAATGTTTGCTGAATGAATGCGGAAAAATATCCAAAAATCTCTTAAGTTAAGATTAAGATCTAAACATCTGGTCACATATAACTTTTACAGTTATAATGAGATAATTATTTTTTGATAACTAAAGCACTTTTGTATAAGCCTCGGGAGACGCTACAGCTTCTTGGATTTTTGCATTTAATTCTCCCATTTCACGTTTCATTAAGAAGTATTAACAACTGTGCCTCAAGGTATAAAGCATTTTCAAGAAACATATATTTGAATAATTTTTCAGGTGCTGTTTCGTAATTTCTTCTGGAAACTTCTGGAGGTGAAGTACTATTTTATTCAAGTATTTATATTTCTATTTGCCCCGATGCTCTAAAACTCGTTTGGATGGCGAAACTTAACTTACAAGGGAACACCGGCGGGTGTCCTCCGATTTCGATGAAACTTAACAGATCGAAAGAGTAACCTTAAAATAAGAGACACGTATTTTTTTTTATCGGCGTATCCACGATTTTGGATACAGTCCCTCCAAAGTTTGGACGATTTTCAATTTTTGCAAATTTTCCCTAAATTAAACAGATATAAAATTTCTTCTTAAAATAATTTGTAGCATATGCATGACCCTAAAGGTGGCGTCGTTCGTTTCGCAAAAGTTAATAACGGGGGCACGGGGTCCGTACCCCCATTTTTTTTTTACATTTTTTCTTTTTCTTATTCATCAAAAGAAGGCCGATTTTACATAGAATACGATATGTATAACAAGTTAGAAAATTACTATTGTAAAAATAGAAAAATAATAATAAAGCTTCAAAATTAATAAACGTGACTATTGATATAGAATCAAATGACTTAACAGAAATAAGTTTTTATCCTTACACAATTTCCAGCATAATACATGTTTCAAGGTAGATATCTTCATAAAAGCTATACGGGGGACAATTATAGTACATTAACACATTATTTGTTATCGTTACTCCGCGCTCTCCTTACTTAAATATTTCTTAATTGAAGTAAATCTACTCGACAACTATGTCAAAAACTTTCTATGCCTCAACTTATACTATATACTATCGAAACTTTTTCGGCGTAGCATATAAACGCGTTTTATCAATTCAGTTAGTGACTGGCGTTTATATCTTTCCTTAAGTAAAATGTGTATTCATTTAGAGAATAACATAATCTTTCAGTGCGTATATATGAACATAATTTGCTACACAGGACAAAGAAATAATTTTTTCATCCAAAATGCTATTTTCAAAACATAAAAAAAAGAACGTATTCAGAATAAACCGTAATATATCACTGGTGCCCCTATTAACACTTTCTTCCCATCTGCGCAACTGTCGTCCGATTTTACCTTTTTGAATTTTTGGATGACACCGCCAGTACCGGCTTGGATTAACACTTTTCCAGTGTCGACAGCTCTAGTTTTGTAATCTAGGTTATAACGCTAAACCCTTCTTCAGGAACACATGCAATATCTCCAAATTGTCTTCTTCGTCTTCGGTTGTCGTCCACAAATTCGCTTCGTGTGGTTTCCCTAATTCGTTCAAACTCTAATCCGTTACATCTTCAAATGAGAATGGCGTCTTGTTGAGAGATACAATTATATTTTCAGGGCATCAAGCAACTCACTTTCTGCCGGTGTCGAGGATTTGTTGCGGTGTTAGTAACTTGAAACGTTGCAAGTACATGTTCAACACATGTGCAATATTTACGACCCATTGGCGAAACTATAGTACGACCTACACTGCCGAAAACGACTTCTAATTTCTCATTTGGAATACTCGTCTTATGTACCTATTTTAAATGCAGGCGTACCACTTAACCGTTCGTGTTAATACATGCATCGGGGATTTATTTTTTCTATAATATAATAGTTAATCACACAGACCTTACGCTTAAATTTATAATGGCAAATTACCAATTATATCTGAAGTGACAGAATATATTAAACCACGTATGCGTAGATAAGTGCATATCAAAATTTATCACAATAACAGTACATATATTTATTTGAGTTAATTATTACTAATTATTAATTTCTAAATTTATTATACATCACCGTTTTCTTATGTAAAATCGATCTTTTTTTGATGTATAAGAATAAACTTATTTTAAAAAATGTGGGGGTAGGGGACCCGCCCCGTATTGCTTTTTATGAGATATCTACTTGAGACATGTTTATGCTGGATATTTGTCAATGATAAAAAACTTATTTCTTATAGTTCATTTGATTTCTACAATAGACGAGTTTATTATTTGAAGCTTAAATTATTTTTTCTATTTTACGATTATTATTTTCTAAACTTGTTATACATAATGTATTCTGATGTAAAAAGCGCCTCTTTTGATGAATAAGAAAAAGAAAAAGGTACAAAAAATGGGGGTACGGGTACCCTCCCCCGTATTAACTTGTTGCGAATACGAACGAACCCCCCTTAGGGCCATGCAATATGCTGAAATTATTTATATTTATATTATAATCTGTTATAAATTTAGAAATATTTCAAAAATTGAAAAATCGTCCGAACTTTGGGAGGGGGCGCTAGCCCAAAATCGGCGGATACGCGATAAAAAAACTACGTGTCTCTTACTTTTAAGGTACTCCCCTTTCTTTCGAAAAATTTTC
>RXPK01003678.1:0-37516 GCA_004143645.1 Protaetia brevitarsis | reverse complement strand
CAGTTTAACGTTAGAAGGAGAAAACTTGCAACACAGAAACAATAACGAAAAGAACAGAATCGCCACAGTAAAAACGATGCCGTTGCACATACACACACACAAACGAACATTCATACGTCTAGGATTGCATATCTGGCGTGTAACAAGGCCAGAGCTCCGGATTTTTTGAATACGGTTAGCCGTCTAACAACTCGAGAGTTGCGACATTTCCTTGAGCAAAGATATGGATACATTTACAGACATTATCTTGCAGAAATTTAATAGGTTCGACCGATTGATGATTCTCGAAACGCACATATGTACATACGTACCACGTTTAATTAACATAACATCTCGATTGTGGAGCCGCGCACATTTAATAGGTCGTTCGGCTCGGTAGCGGATCGCGCAGTACCCGCGTTTTCTAAACGAGAATTATTAAATTAGATAAGACCGATCGATCGCGGGTCGCGAAAGCTTATTTACGTCTTTATATGTCCGTGTGTAAACATCCAACGCGATCACGATGCGTATATCTGCGTTGGTTTTTAGAAATAAGCGAAAGCGAATTATGATTCTAATTATTATAATTGTGAAGGTGGTTATATAGGACAAACCACAAAACGTGTTTACGCGTACGTACGCCAGGGTCTTGCCTTCGAAGTTATTCGATTATATAATTATATTAGACTGACTTATTTACTATACCAGACGCATTTACGTTTTGTTTATCTTTAGTCTGGCTGCTCGTGTGTATCGTTTTGGATTATGCAAGAACGCGGCGACTTTGATTCATGCCGAAAGGAAATGCATTCGCCAGTGGTTAAATCTATAGATTCGCAATAAAAAGGACGACTTAACTGGGTTGCACCTATGTATGTGTGTTTCTAATTTACCTGATAATATAACTTTTATGGCCGTTTAAATCTCGATAAAAATTTTATATCTTGCTGATGAGTTATGGAAAACCCTTCGAATAATAACCGACTAAAAATTTTATGATTTATAATTACAGATATATACCCATAAAAGTTGTGCAATTAAACTTCTTTACGATCATTGGAAATATTAAAAAAGAATGGAAAAAAAAGAAAACAGGCAACAGTAAACACCAAATAACAGATACTGTTGAACATTACGAAGTATTTTTATTTGACCTTCATGGAGCTACCGTGTACACGAAATCTTATATTTGCATTTACTGTTTATAATTAGTACCATAGTAGGCCATAAAAAATACATAAAAATGACCGATACCAAAAAAATTACAATTTTGGCTGAATTATCTCCATTCATCGGTGTCACGTATTAAGCCCATATTATATGAATCGATAGAATGCCTTCAGGCGGGGCTCATGGTCTATAATAGGAATCACAATACCAACAAGAGCAACGAACGGGGAATAACACTAGGAACGGACCCTAGTTTCTGTCTACCAGACGTCATCAGCGCTCCTCCGAGTGTATAAACCCACTTTCATCGGTATCACATCTCAAGCTTTATGTACATACAATCACCTACTCCGCGAAAAAGGATTCAGTTTGTTCGCTCCCTGCAAGGAAAAACCAATTTGTGGGACAAAAAAATAATTTCAAAGAAATTTTGTCACTTAACTTATTTTACTTATTTGCCGTTTTAGTCTTAGTATTCCCTATTTTATTTATTTGGGAAATAACGGTAGCTTTACATTAAAATATTTTTCTTTAAGTTTCGGAATAATTTATTCTATTTTCAAAATTATTTTTTTTTCCTAAAAAATTAATTTGACATATTATTTATTTAATCTTTCCATATTACATATTCCATAATAAATGTAATTAATAACTTAGCAATAGGTAAAACGAGTGGAATATCATTATTTTTTTTTGTATTGTACGTACTTTTTGGAAGTTCTAATTAATTGTATGGAGTAATAATTTTTTAACTTTAAAAATCTATAAATTGTTTTGAGAAAATTGTGCCAAGGTTAGAGCGAGAGGATTTATCTGTGAAATAACGAATGTAAACAAGGAAAATATATAAGAGATCCTGCTATTTTTGACGAATTGTTTGCCGTATAGAAGTATATGTTTATTGCACATTTGCATTCATTTGGTGTAAGATAACAGTGTTAACGTTTTTTACGATTATGTGTTACTCTTAAATTAATTTTAGTATAATTAGATCGATATATAAAAAATCATTTTTACCAAAGTTTTTGACAAGCACCTATTGTACAAAAAAGTAATGTTGTTCCACTCGTTTTACCTATTGGTAAGTTATTAATGCATGCAATATGGAAAAATTAAATAAATATGTTAAATTAAATTTGTAGGAAAAAAATAATTGAAAGTGGAATAAATTATTCCGAAACGCAAATTTTATCAAGAAAATTTGGTTAATCTAACTAAATATTTCGCTATTTCAAATAAATAAAAGGTTAAATGAACAAATAATTTGGTTGAATTAATCAAATATTTGTTTGCCCATATTTAATTCAACAGTCAGTTAATTTAAACAAAATTTGGTATTATCAAATAAATCGGTTTTTCATATTTTCATATTGGCCATACCTCAAATTTTAACCCAAAAACGACTGACGCTACGGCTGCTGATAAAACTAAAGGCACACTTTACACAATTTTGTTGATATTATAGCAATCGACAACAAAAAAGGCGCAGCTTTATATTTCAGCTACAGTGCAAGATTTTGTTAAATTCTGTAGGTCTAGTTAGTTTTTTTACATTTATGATTCCCTAATACAGCTAAAGGCAATCTACTTTATTTCTGCAAGCAAAGATTTAAAATTGAAAACTTTATTCTCAATGGAAAACACTAATATTAACTTCTTGGTGTAATCATAAATGACGTCTCAATTGGACTATCTGCATTGCTATTACAGAAGAGGACCACTGCTGAGAGTAGCATCAGCTTTTAGAACTGCGTCTTCAGCAGCGTTTCAGATGATAACTGGGACCGCACCAATTAACATATTAGTATATGGGCGAAAATATCAATGTAGAAACAAAGTGAAAGCAAAGAGCAAAGTTGCAGATATTGTGGATGGGAGGAGACCCAGAGAACAGCACGATGAATGTAGACATGTTTACAAACCTACAGATAACCTTACAGCTGCTACAGATGCATGGAATCTCACCATTATACCGGTATTGAAGCCTTGGCTAGACTGCAAGTTTATAACAAGGAATTTTTACGTTACTCACACCTTAACTGGACATGGAGTATACAGAGCTTAGACCAAGCAATTTGAGGAAGATAATGACGCGGCGTATACTGCGGAGGAGGCGACAACGTAAAGTATACTGTTTTTATTGGCCCCAGATGGGAGCTTGAGCGGGAACAAATGCTCACAGCGTCTGGAGAAATATTGGCACCTGAAAACATGGCTCTGTCCATTGCGTTCATTCTATGGAGAGATGGTGTAATGTTGGCGAGCATCACGAAAACAAAGGAAACTGAGGAGCGTGCAATGCAGTGAAGCACTGAAAATGGAGGACGATTGAACATAACGTCATAATACTTGAATCTCCAATTCCACACCAGCAGGGGAGGGAAAATGTAAGGCAAAACTTAGTTTAGAAGAAGGCACATCTAGAAGACAGGCTATTATTCTTTCATGAATCTTTGGCTTTAAAGAAAGAAGAATCCTAACATTATTTGACATTTATATTTACGCTTTGTCGGTAAGTACAAATCATAGTTTGCCAGTGATTTCGCATGACTAAAGAGAGAGATTAATTATTCGTCAAGTCATAAAACAAATATATTTTAACGAAATTTAGTATTTATAGGTTATAAATTATTTAATAGAATAATAGAGAAGAATAGAATAGATAGAGCGCTAGAACGTTACATTCAGCAATTTCCTGACCGTGATGTACCAGACCGTCGCCATTTTTTAAAACTTTATCGAAGATTACGAAGCAACGAAACAATTTTTATAAAGAGGAGGAAAAAAAGCTGATTTATATTATCTCACAAGAGATAGAAATAAATGTGGTTGGCATATTTTCAGGTGCATCCAAATAATTCTGTATGGATTTGTCCAGAGAATCAGGTATCTTCTCGTAGTACGATCCATAAAAATTCTGTAAAAAATATAAATATGTCCCTTTAAATATCAGCCTGTTCGAACTCTACTTTTTGGGCGATTATCAAAGACGATTAACTTTTGCTCAATGGTTTATCAATGCTTTTGAAGAAAATCACAATTTCTTTAGACACATTTTATGGAGTGATGAATCTAACTTTTCTAATCGCGGGATGTTCAATAAAAGAAATAATCATTATTGGAGTAGTGAAAACCCATTTGTTGTTTATCCTTGTAATCCCCAACACCGATTTAGTTTAAATGTTTTGGTGTGGTATAATCGGATCCCGAATTGTTGGGCCATTTTTCTATCGGGGTTCTTTAACAGGAGAAAGATATGTGGCAATATTGACAGAAATTTTAGAAAATTTTCTGGATGAATTAAATTTGGTAGACAGACAGATATTTACTTGCAACAAGATGGAGCGCCCGCACGTAATCACCGTGACACAAGTGAGTTATTTGAAAGATTATTTGGAAATAGATGTGATTGGCACAAATGGTCCTTATTCAGTGGCCCGCGCGTTCCAGCTGACATGACGCCATTAGATTTCTTCTTGTGGGGAACAGTAAAAAATCAAATGTACAAACATAGATATACAACAGTGGATGAGCTTCAGGAAAGAATTTCCAACATCATTGACGACATCGACGGTAGGACAATTTTAGGAGCTACTCGTAATGTTCACAGAAGATTGATAAAATGTATTGAAATGGAAGGAGTGTTTCTTTGAACATTTTAATTTGAGTTTATTTTCTTGACTATTTTTGTATTTATTTTTATTTGTTTATTAAATTAAACCGCTTTAATGAATGTGACGCTTTAATTTTCCATAGGTGTATCAATTTCATGCCAACAAAGCAAAGATAAAGATTTCTCCAGTAACTACTTTATTTGACATTTTTTTATAATAGTGTGGTAAGACTTTTTTGTTTAGTTTCGAATTTTCTTTTAAATTGCAAAAAAATATACAGGGCGTTCCATTAAAAAAATAATTTTGGACGAATATCTAGAGAACGCGACGCTCAATTGTTTTTTGTTTTCACAATTGTGACCGCCATAAAAAATAGTACTACTTTGTCCATTTGACCGATTCTGTAGCTCCAAAGATAACAAAGTTATCAATAGTGCACACTTAAGTGTGGACACCCGGTATACTATATGTTTAAATTATTTATAAACTGTTTGCAGGAGCTCTTGTTAAATTTTCATGAAGTGAATCTTTTTTTTCTTTTAATTAACAAACCAAATCCCGGTAGTATTACTTATTTTATATAACAGCCTCCTAACAAGAAACTGCCGTAGCTGAAATGAGATTTCACCTTTCATACTTGGACATCAATTCTCACGTATTTGCCATGAATTTCCGAACATTATCTCACGTTTTTGTAAAACACGAAGTCATTCATCACGAATTTGTTAACAGGAGCGGTTTCCGAGCCGTATAAATTACATTCCGATAGCGTTGATGTATTTGAGGGACGATCGCAAGAGAAATGTCCTGAAAATGTGAGCATTATCTTACTTTTTGAGTCACAGAAAGCCGGAGGTGTACCCGAAGTCAGTCATAATAGGACAAAGCGCACACATACTTATGTAAAAATCTCGAGCCATTCTTGCTATGTGGGTGCAGCCTTTCGCAATATGATAGGTAGTACGCGCATAGTTATCGACTGATACAACGGCTTGTGTGTATACGTGTAGCTGTAGAGAACGAACCGCCAGAGAGGAACTATAGCGGTCGAGCGTGCCCGCACTACTTTTAATTTTAAATGGTGAATTCCAAGGAGTCACGTTTTCTCGATGGAGAGTCGACATAAACACGTCCTCATGTCAGCTAGACTGTTCGTTTTCTTCCGTTTCGTTTGTATAGCGTGTCGGATTCATAGAAGTCTAAATACGTGCGAATAGGCAACGGAGTCAACTTATCAAGTTCGTTAGGAAAAAGGGGTCCTTAAAATGCTGTCGTAGTATCGAAGCAAATGTTTTATTAAGGAATAATTCCCACGTGCATAGCTGTCATTGTTATGAAAATGCAACGATGAATGTTAATAAAGGGAGGTGTTTACATAAATTTACATAAGTTGTTAAGACATGCCTTTTTTTCACGCTACTGTTCTACTACTACAGCAACAGCACCGACTCTTGCGTTTATTATATGATGAGAATGTTGTTACTAAAGAATAATGGCAAGCTAGAGTGTTACAACTACAGTATTTTAAATGAGATTAAAAGATTACACCAGGAGACAGTCACTCTGCAAAACGGACTTTGAGAAGCGATTTTATGATTTTGTTTAGGCTTCTGAATACGGAAATCATATCAGATTTGCTAACCGGGCCTTAGTTTTTAAGACAACAAGAACCTAGACTGAAAGAACTTTAAATTATTTTTTGATTTAAATAATATTAAAAAAGTATTTCTGTATTCAATCAAACAAGTAACATTGGTTACATGGTTTATTTAAAACAAGCACAGTAAAAGGCTGTAATGATGATTTATTCATACAATCAACCAATAAATCTGCTACAGCTTGAATATTATAAATTCCTCTGTGAATAGGAAACATATAACTACACCCAGTCACATTAATTTTGATGGTAATATTACTGAAAACATACATGAAATTGTAGATATTTTCAACAAATACTTCACAGATTTCGATCGATCTATCTATGGCTTTTGATCTAGTTAATCATGAATTACTCCTGCGCAAATTAGAACTATACGGCTTGAGAAGCTTAATAAAATGTTGGCTTGCATCGTATCTAGCCAACAGAAAACAGATGGTTACAGTGGATGGCGCGGTCTTATCTGAACTTAATGTGAAGTCAGGGGTCCTGCAAGGCTCGATACTGGGGCCACCGCTCTTCCCCCTGTTTGTTAACAATCTACCATGTGTATAATTAATGACGATAAACACATAATGTATGCAAATGATATTAGTTACTTACATGCAGCTACTAATATTAAGGAATTAAGGAAATATATGCAAAATATGCTAACCATATTTGTGCAGTGGTTGAACATCGACAAAACTGATTTCACTGTGTTTACCCCAAAAGGAAGGGATATTGGCTGTAGCCAATTGCTGCGAGTTGATGGGCATTTAATTCGAACAGATTAATTCCATACTGGGTCTACACATTGATAATGATTTAGGTTGGTCAACACACATTGATATTTTATGTTCTAAATTATCACTGGCATGCTACGTGATTTACCGATTAATGGAAATAACAAACATAAATCTCACTAAAGCGTATTACTACACATGTTTTGAAACTTGGGTGAGGTGTGGTCTTATATTCTGGGTGCCAATTCCCAAAGATTCGCGCTTTCCGCTTACAAAAGAAAGCTATTCGCACAAGGTCGAGAGCGCCAGTCAGTCGCATTTGTTTAAAAGTTTAGGTATTATGCCCTTACCGACATTTGAGCCGACCTTTATCTATGAAATGCTAATACTTATTAAAAATATTGAACCTAATTTGAAACAAAATAAGTATTTTCATAGCTACTCTTAACTCTTTAGTATTTGTTTTTTTTTTATCATTTTTATTGTTATTGTTACCAATATTGTGAAATATATTTGCTACAGTTTCCAAATAACCTGGTTAATTGTCATAAAGATTACAATGAAAACATTGAAATATATGCTAAAGCATGTAACACAACAAAATAAAAGTACACAAAATTTAATTAGTAACAACGAAACAGGGATACGTAAGGAAAAGACACATCTTGTTAGGCGTTAAACGGTCCTACACCGAATTGTCGATAGAATCACTGAAGCTGTAAAAGAATTTATTTAATATGAAATTTTTCAATTGACGCTTAAGCGTCTCAAAATATTTTTTAATTCCATTGGAAGAGCATTAAATGATTTTATGGCTTCCTTCATATTGTTTACTAGAGTGATACGGTATCCGGACTCAGGTCCATTCCGGATGGACATCGCTCTAGAAACGTCGAAATCCTTAATGAACGGGGATTAATTATTTTTTAAAAACGAAACAAGTTCATATATATATATATAAATCACTGGCAAAGGCAAAAACCTAAAGAAATCCCGACACAGGGTAGTGCGCGATACAATACACATAAGATCTAATTATACGCTTCTGCGACAGAAAACCAATTGAACTACCTCAAAAAATTATTCCGCACCGCAACCACGAATCAATATTAGTGTAATAAAAAGATTTTAGACCCTCCAAATCAACAATATTTCTCAATTTGGTCGACATATTGTGGAAAGTAGACAGCTTCCTGCATAAAACATCACAATATTTCTTATAAGTTAAAAAACTGTTAGCAGTCATTTTTAGGAATTTAACCGATTCAGATTCTGGGAAACTTCTTTCATCTCACTTGACCAAAGGGCTCGTGTTCTTTCTCCTATTAGTAAAGTGAAGGAGCTGTGTTTTGTTAGTGTTTAATTGAAAGGCGTTACTCGGGCATCAAGATAACACACAGCAGAAGATGTTTGAACTGAATTACATTGGTAGCTACCAGAAACTATATAGGTCGTATCGTCGGCATACTGTAACAGAGTCGACACCTGCAAATGATCCTTTAAATCATTGACATATATCAAAAAGAACGCCATCCCCAATATTGAACCTTGGGGCACACCACTGCATAGACAAGCATATCTGTTCCATAAGAATGATTTAAAAGATCTGTACGAGCAATTCCCAATTTTTTCCCATAAGCTTCCATATTTTTACAAAGCAAATTGTGATTTAAAAAACTGAAAAGTTTGGTAAAATCTAGAAGGAGACCACATACTTTTTTTTTCATCTAAATTGTCCTAAACACTATTCAATATATCATACAGGGTATTCCACGTAAGTGGTTCATTAAAAGTGTATATGTTCTATTATTTACTTATATTTGAGATTTTGGCAGCATTATTGTGTTGGATTGGAACTATAAATTTGAAATAGTTTAATACTTTACAAATATGGATTCTATGAAATATTTCACATTCATAGTTCTAATCAAACAAATAATGGCGCCATAATCTCAAATAGAAGTAAATAATAATCATAAACTTTCACAATTCACCGATAATCTTTTGAAAAATGGGAAAGGAGTTGCACTCTTTTCTCTAGTTTTTTTTAATAAATGAATCCATTTCTGCGTTAAATATTTTGTTGATAAAAATGATAATAAATTATAATAAAACGGTACTGTTTTGATTTAATATCTAAAAGGCTTGTAGGTATGTCAACCACAATTTACTGGGCATCCTGATGTAACAAACAAACTTAATTATTTATTAGGATTTAGCAACAGTGGCAGCTTGCTCAGTGTGATAGAAAAGTGGCTTCTCCAACGCTGCAAATGGGTATTAATAGATACACTATTTCGTTTCGGTTTCATTTTCTGCACGTATCTGTTACATTGCTCGTTAACTACTTTTTCTTTTCACTACGTTTGGTATTCCCTAATGAGCCGTTCGTTCTTATTACTACTGCGTAAATACGAGCACTGAAACTAACGCGAATGTATATCACACGCACAGATGTATCCGCAGGTCGCGAATAAACTCGCAGCATCGACGTCTGTTTAGCAACATCTTTCGTGCATATAATTGTCTTCGGGTGATGCTACGGATTTCTCCTGGGTAACGAACGGATTATTGCCGTGTTTTATGTCGTTTTACTTATTTAGGCGCAACGCAGCTTGCCCGATTTTAACAGAAGTGCGCCGCTGAACGGTTTCGAATTCTCTTTCGGAACCGAAGCAATTAACATATATTTGTGCCAGTTTTGTAAATGTTGTTTGTACCGACTGAGGAGATTTCGATATCGCTGTTGGAAAAACTCGTTTATTTCGCGAGATATCAAAAAAGTTGGTACATATATAAAGCCGACAATTCTATAACAAGCGATGACCAAAGATATTATTCATGCGTTTTTTCTACAACCAAATTTTGAAGTTATTTTCCTTTGTGGTTTTTTTTCATTCAATGCCTTGCAACACCTATAGTTTCTTAATAAGATGGTGAAACAAACTCTAGATACGCTGCAGCTCCTTGACTTTTTTTTCATTTAATATTCTATTACTGTTATCTATTAAATCATAACAGCTATTTGACAAATCAGCAAGCAATTTGTAAGTCAAGCGATAGTAATAAAGGTTCACTTGAAGCATCTTATCTTGTAGCGGTAAGAGTAGCTAAGATACCTAACTCCATGGAATCACCGAAAATCTCATATTGCCTGCTGAAATTAATGTGGTTAATGTTTTAATATGCGTGTAAGATATAAAAATAAATGAAAAAAGGAACGCTTTCTGACTAGACAATATCAAGGCGGAGCGATGGTGTAACTGTCACTGTTCCCGATCATATAATTCAGCGGGTGAATTCAAGTGAATTAGTTAGTATTCAATTTGATGAATTAACAAATATAGCAAACATGCCCCAATTTTTACGGTATCTGTGGTGTGAATGCGACACATCAATCAAAGAAAATATGTTCTTTTTCAAAACATTACCGCGTCTTTTTGGTGTTGTTTTCTATGAAACTACTGGAAACTACACTAACATAGTTTGGACAAAATATATTGCATTATGCAGCGTTGGTCCAAAAGCAGTAACAGGACAGAGAAAGGAAGGTTTAATGAAGATATTAAAGGATCGTCTTAAACCAAATATGGAATGGACTCACTGCTTCCTCCATAGATACGCTATTATCACAAAAAATATGTCGGAAAATCTTAATAAAATTGCTTGAGAAACTGTAAGGTTTAATTTTATCAGCCCGATCATTACAGAGCAGACTATTTGCTAAATTACGCGATGAATGGGTGGAAATAAGAAATATCTTCTTTTCCATACTGAAGCTAGATGGTTAGATGGAATCGGGAAAAATTATTTTGAAAACTAAAAAATCAATACTTTTCTGGAGACCACCCTGCCATCTAATAATAAAAAGAATTTGCTGACATCTTGACCTAATGTTAGCCACTCCACACAAAAAATATTGTTATTTGAAGGCATTTGGGCATAAGAATGCTTTCTTTGGAATAAGTGATTTTCCAATCTTTGATAACAAACAGTTGTTACTTGAAAATCACAAAACAAATTGCTTTCATAATCTGGGGAAAAATTAAGTGTGATTAAAGACCTTCCTTATTTTGTAAACATATACAGCGAGTTCTATTTAAAATAATAATTACACGGTGACATTTTTTTATGAAACACCCAGTAAATACGTTAATTTTTTTAACTGGTTAAAATTATCACAGCAGCATCAAAATGTTTAAATGGGAGTGCTAATCAAGTACATTATTTCTGTAAAATTTCAAATCGATTGATTAAGAAGAGATGGATATAGAGAATAAACAAAATCAACACCCCTATTAGTTGTAGAGGACTGAAATTTTGCGCAAGTAATTACCTTTATAAAACCCAACTTTTGGGTTTTTAATTCGATACCATCTGGAACACTTTTCAGTAGCTAATCCCTAGGTTGAACAAGACACTGTTACTCTCAACAGTTTGGATTGCATGAAGATGCTTTTACGTGAGCTAAAAATTCAGTTGACGGAGTATATCCCGGAAGATAATAATGATTGCTGAAAAGATGAACACTGAGTCCCTCGCTGCTAAGTTACCAGTTGAGATTTACGACCAGCTCATCGAAATGTCCGTTGACAAAGCGCAGCAACTGCAATTTACATCTGAAGATTTAAATGCGCTTCGGCTTTTTCGCCATTTATATGGAAATTTCGTCACAGAAGCCTTGAAAATATTAATTCTTCTCGCCTTATCTTAATGAAAAGAGTTTCTCGTCTATGCTTGCGCTAAAAACTACATACAAGAATCGTCCTTTATTACCCGAAAATAATTTGTTTTTTTTTTGTTTCTAGCGATTGATGTGATTTTTTCTCATAAAATGATTTCATTATTATTTAGGCTAATTCGCGACCTCCTTTAGTATCACCAGAATTTCTTGGGTATTGTGACCCTAGATGGAGAAACGATACAACCTCAAACTGTAAGGCCGTGTTCTCACCAAAAGCAACCGGCGCTCGCAACGCAACAGCAACGATACTCGGCGCTAATGTTTAAATGAAACCAACTTGCAACTGGTTGCGTTGCAGTTGAGTTGCCTTTCACTAGGTGGAAACACGTGCATTTAAACATTAGCGCCGAGTGTCGTTGCTGTTGCGTTGCGGTCGCCGGTTGCTTTTGGTGGGAACACGGCCTAATACATAACAAGTTGTCATAGCAACTAAAAAAACTATCGCCCAATACTCTCAAAAAGAAAGGAAAACAATCGTTAGTTAACTCTAGATACCCTCCACCTTCTTAACTTTTCCCATTTAATATTCTATTTCTTTTATCCATTAAATCATAACACCTATTTTAATATTCTGGTACCTTATAATAATTTATATAAATCTCTGATTGGTTGAGTGAAACAACTCTCTGAATTTATATTTGGTTTGCAAAAATTACCTTTTTTTTTGCATCCATAGCCTTGCGTTCACACAGCATACAGTGTCCCGCCCTCTAGTGCTGACTCAGAATTCGTGTAAATATCTTTTTAGTGCACAGTGCCCCTGTTAGGAGATTGCTTCTGTGGGAATCTGATTCCTACAGGCCTTAGCAGTTCTTCACACTCCTTCTTTGATGGTACCTTAATGACGGTATTTCCATGAATTTGTCTGCTTGTATTGCTCCGATTTTCCTTCTTAGCTCCTCACCTGTGCTCGCGTTATGTGTTTGAATATACCTAATTGTAAGATAGGTTCTTATACGAGTATATCTTACAATTAGGATACAACATCTATACAACACAGGCCGTGTAAGCGAACCGTGGTGTACAAGATGCGAGCTACAGGAGGAAACGAGTTCACATGTAATCTGCTCATGTGAGGAACTGAAGGTACTCAGGCAGGAATATTTCGGGAGAGATCTATTGGAGCCCTCGAAAGTCCTCAAGTTCCCACTGGGCAAGATACTGGGCTTTATAGAGAACACGAAGCTGCTCGAGTGGAAATAAGAGAATCAATAGGGATGGTACAATGAGCACCAAGGTCAAGTGCCCGGACATCAAGTGCCCACCCTAACCTGAATGAATGAAAATAGTACTGGCGAATTTGTTGAATTGATATAAAGTTGAATAGATAATTTATAGAATATTGATAATACCAAATAGACATATGAAGCACATTTTACTACAAAATGATATATTTTGTTGCTATGAAATTGATTATATTTACAATGAAAACCAAAACTTAAAGTTTAAGTTTGGTAAATGTTGGGTCAGAATCAGAAAACAAAATGGAATGGAAAAACGAGCTTCGACAAGACGTATTTATAAAATACTAGATCATTTACTGTTTTATCGCGACCTTTCCAGGTCGATTGTGATCCCCTATTTCCTAGACGACGCTCTCTAATTTTTCCCTTATAATTAGGCCTACCATCCTTGAGAGCAGTTTCTTTGTGTTGCTGCTAGCTGTGGAGTTCTCCATGCCCAATTATTAGAAATTGTTTGCTTGCCAGGCCGCCACATTTGCACAGCAGATAAACTGGTGTTTCTTCCTCCTCATGGCAGAATCTGCAAGTAGCATCATCTACCAGGCGTATTGTTGTACATATGCCTATTTAGTCTACACTGACCTATCAGCAGAGCTACTATCATTTTGAAAGTCTTCCTACCTTTACTCAGTAGATCTTTAAAATTCAGGCCTGTTACTTTAGAAACTCTTTTGCCTGTCTCTGATCCCGGTGATATTTGCCATTCATTGATGGATTTTTTAATTTGCGATTCCGTAATGCCAAAAGAAAGCCCAGCCCCAACGACTGACCTTGACGAATCTCGCCTGGTCAGCTCGTCAGCCGCTTCATTTTCCTTATGCCCAAGAGGCCAGAAAAACAGGCCAAAGTTAGTTTCCTTTGGGTGGTCGCCTCATATAGGGAGCTTATGCATTCTTCAATCAGCTTAGAGTCCACACTTACGGAAATAATGATAATAAGTGTGGACTGAGTGTCAGAAATAATAGCTACGCTTTCAGCCAGCTCGGTCCGTTTTTCTATTTGTCTCACAATAATGAATTGCAGCAACCTCAGCTGGAACACTGTTGTGCTTTTGGTGAAGCTTACCGAATGAGCCCTTTTAAGCTTCATTGCGTATGTTCCAGCTCCGACGCCGTAGTCCGTTTTAGAGCGGTCTGTATACCGATTCGAGTCCGCTCTTACTGGAGTACCTGTCTTCCAGTCTTCTTATCTGGTATTATAACCTGATATTTCCTATCTAGGTTAAGGGTTTGAACCATATGGCACACATGGCATTCCTAAAACGGGGTGTCTCTTTAAATTCATCTAGTAGTTTTTGATAATCAGCGCCATCAATTTACTTATCGGTGCTTGACTATGCATAAGTTTGCTGTAGACTTGGCATTTCAGCGTATGTAAATATATAGCGGTGGCAGGTTTAGAATTACCTCCAGTGCGGTGGTGGTGGTCGCTCTCACCACACCCGTGGCACACAGATACGTCGGTCTTTGTATGCCAATTAGTGGTTTGGTCGCCCTCGACTGCCGTACCTTTGGCCGTGCTGTGCCGGACGTTATCATTACCCTTGTGTATAATCACAGTCATATTGAAGCTAAGGCATCAATTCCTTTCCACACGGCCTCTTGCACGTACCTAGAGTGTGTACACGATAGTGGCTTTGTTAGTTGTATTCTGGGTATGTAAGTTGATGAAAGTCTTTGATCAAACCATCCCCCAATGTATTTTACCTCTTTGATATATTAAATCCTTCCACCTCCTATCATTGGTGATTGTAGGCCTTCCAGCGTTCTTTTTCTGTTTTCCAAGCATTGACTAATTATTAAATTTACACCATTTGTCAACCGTATTCAGAGCGTATTGCATACGCTTCATCAGAACGTTTGGAAACCGCCCTTTAGCGACTATTGTAAGGTCGTCAGCATATCCTATAAAATACTAACTTCATCTTCAAAGTTTTAAATACCATGTATTAAATCATCTCATATCCTCTACTATAAGAATTGCGGACTTTAGTTAAGATTTGAGGAGAGAAAATATCTACTGTTGGATCCGATGTAACTTCGAACCAACACTTTCAAGAAGAGACATTGAAGTACATTTGATTAAAGAATAACAGTGGATAGAAAGATGGATAAAATTTATTTTTAATTTTAAAAACTCAGAAAATAAGAAAATGCAGGTTAAATGTGGAAACCAATAGGAATGACTATGGAGGCATACAGTAATATCGTATAATATTGCACATTTCTTATTTTTGAGTGCCTTTTTTCAAATTGTCTGATTAATAGAAGTGGCTAGACTTAGGCGCATTTAATCCATCTACTAAAGCTTTTCCATTTTTTTTTGAAAAATTTTGCACATATGACAAAGTACCCAATCTAAAATATTTCGAATATATGTATACTTGATCTGCTTAAATGCATATTGACTTAGATGTTAGAAGAAGCTAATCTACAAAGATAGCAGGTAATTAATTATTCATTACACTTTTAACTTATTTGATTTTTACAATCAAAGCTTTTGCTTCAAATTCTTGCTTAGATTTGAATCAATCACCTGCTCCTATCAAGCTCCAAAAAATAAACAGATGGTTATACCACTATCTTAATATACCACTTTCACAAACCATACATTTTTCAATTTAGTTTCCAATGACTTTTCATATGTGAGATTTTTATAAACTGTTAGAGTGTGTATAATAAATAACCAATTTGCGTAGGATTTATTACATCCGTAAGATATATCGGGATGCTGTAGGTACAGGAGTGATATGGCATCCTTTTCAAATATGTAGCGTAGCGGCATCAATATCAGGCTTAATGTATATAGCGCGTAAGGTGTATAAAATAGTATTCAGCGGCGTTATTGATAATGATAATCCCGCGAGGATTATAATTTCACTTCTGGTGGTCACATTTATATTTTACTGCAGCTTTACAACCGCAGTAACGCGAGTCATAAAACATTTTATTAAATTACATCCTCACCAGACGGCCACACATCCGCCGGTATAGCGTCTTATATATTGAACACTTAACTAAATGATAACCTTGCGCTCGCCTTCAATCACAGCGCGGAGATTTTTAATACATTTTCGCCATGACTCCAGGGGTCACCACAATTTCGTATTTTTCGTTCTCGTGTGCTTGCATCTATTTAATTTGCATTAACGCGGCGCGCTTTTCACCGGCAAAGGTTGCGGACGTATCCGAGGAGATGACCTTAGAAACGGCGTTGATGCAATTTATCTTAAATTACAGACAAATTCTCCGTTTTCGTGAAACGAAAAGAAAATAGCCGCCCATGCAGAAATTGGATTCCCGTCGCGGGCTATCTAACTGTGAATTCGCGGCCCATAAATAATACGCTAACGGCTGGGCAGTCACTTTTAATGCGAAATCTACGCGATTTTCTCCTTCGCTAATTATCAGTTATACCCGATAATATCAACGGTCAATTGATTTGTTTATAACCGCTTAGTAAGTTATTAAGATTTCTTTTTTTTTTTTTTTCTTACAGAATTTCAATTACCTTTTGCATCGACGATTACCCATAGCATTTTTGACAGGCTTGAGAATCTCACATGTAGTGAAATTAACGCAAATAGAAAGCAAAATTACAAGTAATTTAGGACGCTACGGCAATAATGTTAAATAGCTGAGGACATTGCATTGCAGACTTATGCAATGAGCAAAGCGCTAACGTCTTAGCTTAAATGTTACGGTAAATAACCATTAGCAAAACATATAAAGAGACAAATTAATTTATAACGAGAATGAATCGGTATTACACAGCCGTTTAGCGGTCAACTATTAGGGAAATCGAATAATTTGTATCGAATAGAATTAAAAAAGAAAAGGTTTAAGGTTTAATTTCACACTTTCTAATTTGGAATTCATAACTTGCAATCCATATAGAATGTATCACAGTGCCCATAATTTAGAGTTAATTGCGGAATTATTGTAAATACCATAATCTATTTAAGTAGTTAGAATTTATATTACCGATATTATATATAAAAAAAGCAGTAAATGTGTGCGTTAGACGCAGTTTGAAGTATTTATTTAGCGTTTAAAGAAAACGATAGTTTTGTCCGTAACTAAATGATAATGTTTATTTTTAATATGCCACTATTACATTGGATTGAATTGTCAAATACGCGACAGATACAGTTACATTACATTAATATTTACATTAGATATAAAAACATTCTACAAACGCAGGGAATAGAATGAATACTAAAATTAGTAAAATAACAAGATGCTGATTTATAGGAAATATGTTAGGGCATCTATTCTCGTTTTGTGTGAGTTAAAATTACCACGTTTATATTTGTTATTTCCACTTCTGTATATCCCAGGTTTAAAGCTTGTGAAGTGCTGAAGAGACTAATAAAGGTTAAACTTTGTGTACGCAGCCGTATTCTGTGTAAGCATTACCAACGCCAGAATTAAACGAAACTAATGGTTAACTAATAATATGCATTAATGAATGAATGTAGACTTTCACGGCCGGTGTCAGAATCCTTAATGGATATAAAAGTTTCCGGGCTGATATGCCGTGGTCTAATTCTTGTAGATGTCGACGTTTCGCAAACCACAAAACTATCCAGATAACTAGTGAAACTGCTCGATCACGTCCTGAAGATACCAGCCGTAGAGTTTGGCGAAACGTCGACATCTACAAGAATTAGACCACGGCGTATCAGCCCAGAATGTAGAAATGTAGGTTTTAACGTATTTCTCTAAGTAAGTTAAGAAATGATAAAATATATAGCAGAATATTTAGCATCACAAGATACTTGAGAGTATATACTGCCAACCTAGGTGGCTAGGTGGATCGACATTCGACTCGATCGACTCAAAACTGCACGCAGGATTAACCCATTATTGTAAAATATCTCTCGGGTGCAAAAGAAATATGGATCTCGTTAACGTCCTTGGATTAACCGAATTATTTTTTTATTTCTTCGTGTATTTAATCAAATGTGTGAAGTGAAAAGTATTAAATAAATCTTGGTTATCAGTTGCGTCGTATGAACAGGAACTACATTCATGACGTGAAATTCCTGACGATAAATTACTGGAGTATGAGTTAATGTTTGGATTGTTTCCATCGTCTGTGGGATTGTTTAAATCCGACTTTCGGCAGTGTTCTTAGTGCTATCTTTTTGCCCTCATCGGGGAGCCCTGATGAGGGCTGTCGCTTGTTAATTTCATTGTTAAAAATAATATGTAATTTTCATCGCAAACAATGGAATTGGTAAACGACACTTCTTACCAGGGCTATCCTGATGATGACAGTGGAAACATTGACGAAACGTCGGACTTAAACAATCCAACGACGATGGAAACAGCGCAAACATCAACCCATATCCTAACAACTACTTTTTGAAATCTTTTGACGGTAGATCTTGGTGGTGAGTATTTGTTTAATAAAAGGTTTCATTTTACAAATCCACTTTAAGCTATTTTCAATAGCTGGTGCTAAATTTGAAAATACTGACATTGTTAGAAGTCCATTTAAGTTAATGGTTAACGAAAAAACGATTCATTGAATCACTTTTTACTCCACTGTAGTAATTATAAGCAAGTTCTGGCAGTTAAAAGACTATGACTAGATGAAAATACTTTGTCTATGTAAAACGAAAGGGTCAAATCCTTTACAGGAAATTTACTTCAAAGCGGAATCTAGCCTTCATATACTTAAATTAGGTGCTTATCCTCGAAAAATAACAAGATTAGAACTGCAAATCGTGTCTGTTGCACAAATTGAAGAAGTAGTTTATGTACGTATTGCAGAAAGAATTGAAGTTGGAAACTCAACAGAGCTAAACCTAACAAAGAGTGGGGTTTTCATATTTGTATTTATGGTATCAATGATATGGTTCATACAACCACTACTTTCAAGCTAGCTTGGCATAAGTAAGTACAGCTCATACCAAAAAAAAGTTAATGACCTGCACGAAAATATCGGCAGTAGGCCCACTTAGGGCGAACTATAGCTTTTACTATAGCTATTGAATAAAGCACTATATTGTATTCTATTATTCAATGGCCGTAGTAAAAGCTACAGTTCGTCCCAAATGCTCTTGCTGCAGGCATTTTTGTGCAGGTCGTTATAACTTTTTTTTTGGTAGGAGCTGTACATATTTGCTTAAAAATTTAAACATGGGTTATGGTTTGCTATATGGTAAACCATTTTTAGGCTAATAAATGGGAACTTATGTTATCTTTTTTTTAATACAATCTCATTAATACTGCTTTTCTGAGTCGTGTGGTATATTTTTGAATATATTGATATGAATTTTTTACGAGCTTTCATATGCTTTCTAGTTACATACTTTGATAAATATAGTTGCATATATCTACAAGTTGTCCTTTACCTCTGATGACTTGTAAAATGCCGAAGATTTTCTATGGAAATGTCAAAACTTTTGCATAATTATAAATACCCAAAAAATGGTTGAAATTAGATATATTAGAGAATCTTAGTATGAATTCTCTTTAAATAATGCGTTGAGGTAAGGATAATAATATTATTCCAGTTTAATTTATTTTACGAAAATATTGCCGCAAATAGAAATATTAAATGATCCTTTAGATAGAGTTTTGTTGCCAAATTGTTGAATTAATTTAGCTGCAATAGATCGCTAGGAAAGGCTGAGCCGTTGAGGCCCTACACAGAATTAATCTACACTTTTTGAATTTTGAATTTGGAATAAAACAATACGGGATAGATGCTGGTTAATGTACACATTTAAATCAAAGCTTCGGAATCATTTCAAATATTCAAGAATTAGACCATCCGGCATTTGTCCAATCCTGTTTGCATATCTCTACATTTTCCCACTTCGCACTTATACAAATAAGGAAAGAAGGAAGTTTGCAAATATTAAGGACATTCACCTACGGCTCATCTTACGTCGAATACCAATCAATAGAAAGCTTTCCTGCCCTGACAGAAAAATTAGAAATATTTTGTGAGAAAATGTTTCTGATTTATAATGAAAATCGTCGTAACTGCATAGAAAACAACTGTCTATTTCTCTTGCAACCGGTTCGCATTCCCAATAGAGACAGCTAAATGGTCAGGCACCTCAAACTCATGTGTTCTACCTACTTTTAGGCATTATTACCAACCGAAACGTGCCGTGTATAATAATATATTATTATAGTCGCAAACGAACTGCGAGATACATACAGTGCAAACAGGAAAACTGTACATTGAGTTTTTATAAATCTTTTCTCTAATTTATGTAGTTAATAATTTATGACAACCTCTTTTTTTGTCAGCGACTCCATAGATAATAAACAGGTATGTGAATATCACTTGATAGGTCGAGGCGAAATTTGCATTAAAATAACCAGTTTGGGAAGAGCACAAAAAATGACTAACAAACTTAAATTGCTTGTAACAAATGCGTATCTGATCCGATGATCGGAGGGATTACTCTTTGAACATATTGTTATGCAAGATATCAGGTGAGTATTTAAATATCTAAATGTCAACAACTTTATTATTGACTGAAATACAGGTTGTAAAACTAGAATAACAGATAATATAATACAGTTCATTTTACTACGCGGGATATTGCACTCCTTCAAATGTTAAATTATTCCTAGCGATTACCGTAATAATAGACGTCGTGTGATGTGTCATGAAATACCGGCTAAATGTGTTACAACTATAACAAGTTGCGAATCGCAATATTAAAGTGTGACAAATTAGGAAATGTTTAGTTATAGGAGGTACTTGAAGCGGAGCAATTTTGTGTTGCGAAGTAATATAAACGTTCGAAATTGGTTTGAAATCTTTTTATGTGATCTCAAGAAAATAAAGGCTTACAAGAAAACTGTAAAGATAAGTGTGCCTCACCGATTTACATAAAACTTGGTGAGTTTATAGAGTGATGTAGTGAGAGAACAAAGATGTGATTCTTATTTTGGCAGCACTACCCTTCGCTATCTGTTCGAATATTTCAAAATTATAAAACATATCAAGAAAAGTATTACTAAGGCATGGCGGCAATAGTTTCCTTCTCACAATTATTGTTTACTGGTAACAGTCTCCACTCTCATATTTTTTTTTCTAATTTAAAAATTTTATTTGCTAAAAAATACAAGAGGTCATGTACAATTCATCCATATATATTAAACATGCCACAAAAAAACTTAATTAAAAAAAATAATAACTAGAAAAGTGTGTATACCTACGTAATTGATATAATAGATCCAGTACTCATGTCATTTATGGTGAAATAATATAAGTAAGGTACTTATATAACTATCTTTAACGTCTTTTAGATCATTTATTTATTATATCCTATTATTTATTGTTAAACGTATTCGAGTAATCCATTTAATATGGTACACGCACTGAATTTATGATCGTCATGAGATATTGCTACTGATATGCAACTTTAAAAAACATCTGTAGTAGTGTTAGTGTAGTGCTCATATGCATGTATCTATTTACCATATGTGATATTAAACGATTCCCAATTGAAACTTTATCTGCAGATCTTCACGTGCAGATTTCTATAGTATTTAAATTTTATCTAAATAATATGGACCCAGAAAAAAAGAGCAGTTAATAGTTGCAGTTCAAAGCATATTAGGGGCTACTGCGTTTCGCGATTTGGTGATTGTACAGTAATTGTTCAACTCGCGGGAATCAACATTGCGAATGTTGTTGAATTTGTTAAATATAGCTGTTACGCCTAAAACACGTGAATAATAAGGGCTACACGATGCTTTAAAGGATATGATTGTAAGAACTAAAAAAGTAAACTTTCTTTATATTTGACGCAGATATAGCACCAACATTTGAAGAACAAAGAAAACACTTTTTAGACCTATTAATGTATATACAGGGTTGGGATAAAGTATGGAACCAAGCAAATAACTTTAAAACGGAGAGGATGATGTTGATAAAACTTTGCAAATAAGTGTCACGAAATATAATACATCTAATTTCGATTTTGTTGTGGTGACTGTGCTTTTAGTTCAACCGGAAATTCTCTTTATTTTTTTTTATTTAAATGGATCACCCTGTATATTTTTGCAGATTATAATAGGCCTTGTTTCTGCGAATTCGACTATTCTGGTTTTAGCATCATTATCTGTAAATAATGAAGAGATAGAACACTCTACATTTACTCAACAATTAATTTTATTTATTGTAAATTGTTAACAAAATGGTAGTCATCTTATAAAGGAACTCATTTAAAATGATCAAAATGCTCGCCGTTTACTTCCTGATAATTTGCAAGTCTTCTACGAAATTCCTGAGTTACCTTTTCTAAAACTTCTCTACGGATTAGATCACAGTCGTCGACTATTCTTTGCCTCAACTCCTGCAAAGTAGTTGGTCGCCTAATGTAAACACGAGATTTGAGAAAACCCCAAAGATAAAAATCTAATGGACTAAGGTCAGGAGAACGTGCATGCCACTCTATGAATCCTCTACGTCCAATCCATCGATTTGGGAAAAGTAACACCCAAAAATTTCCTAACTCGCCTATTATAGTGGGGAGGCGCTCCATCTTGTTGAAACCAAAAACTTTGAGGCAACTACCCATTGGGTTGAAGTGCAGGAATAATGTGGTTTCTTAGCAGATCCAAACACTTTTCCCCACTTAAGTTTCCTTCTATAAAAAAAATGGCCCTATAGGCCTGTTTTCAACAATTCCCATCCAGACATTCAACTTTTGAGGATGTTGAGTATGGGCTTCATGGATCCAGTGAGGATTCTCATTGGACCAGTACCTGGAATTATGGCGATTGATTATTCCATTTAAACAGAAAGTGGCTTCGTCAGAAAATACCATATCAGTTTCAAAATGTTCGTCTGCATTACAAATTTCCATCAATCTTTCGCAAAACTCCAGACGTCGGCGAAAATCATCATCAGACAGTTCTTGATGTAGGTGTATTTTATACGGATGAATCTTTTCTCTCTTCAATATTTTTCCTACAGAACGACGACTTATACCAAGGTTTAGTGATAAAGCTGTAGTAGAAGTTCGAGGTGATTTTTCTTATTCAATAGAAATGTTTTCTCTAACAATTGCGTTAGTTGCGGTCCGTGGCCTTCCTGTTTTTGGTGAATTTTTAACCGTTTCAGTCATACTAAAACGTTTTAGTGTTTTAGTGACAGCTGATCGTGTTATAGGAGTTCTTTCGGGATGCAAATCATTAAAAAGGTGACACACTTCTTCATGAGTTCTAACGCGATCGTCAAACTCGATCATCATCAATTTCAATACGCTCTTTTTCATTTACATGCACCATTTTCATCCGTACTAAACTTGACAGTTTGTAGTAAATACCTACTGGATGATAATACCTTTTGTTTGTTTGATTGTTGCTGGGCAAAGCTTCGGGTTGTGACTGTCAACATTATCACCACTGACATTTTCCCGAACTAATTATCTCTCCATTATTTACAGATAATGGTGCTAAAATCAGTACGGTCGAATTCGCAAAAACAAGGTCTATTACAATCTGCAAAAATATACAGGTGTCCCATTTAAATAAAAAAAATTGGATAAGCATGAAAAATAGAAC
The DNA here is from genome assembly GCA_004143645.1 of Protaetia brevitarsis. Classification (NCBI taxonomy): domain Eukaryota; kingdom Metazoa; phylum Arthropoda; class Insecta; order Coleoptera; family Scarabaeidae; genus Protaetia; species Protaetia brevitarsis. The sequence goes on along the minus strand of RXPK01003678.1, from coordinate 13,830 downwards.
AAAATTCCAAAGTTTGACACTATATCATAAAATAATTATAACAAAATTAGATTTCGAACTTATATTCATAATTTCAGGACTCGTTTCCGTCGTTTTATATACCCATCATCACACAGGACATCCATATGTGAAAGGTCCTTTTCATATTATATTTATAAAAAGTACAGTGCTTTATCAGTTCATTTAAATTCGAAAGTTCTATTCGACAAATTTGAAATAAAGCTTCGAGCACGGTTAATGTCTGAAAGCAATTGATGCGTGCCGGTTATATCTATATATCACATATTTTCATACATACATACACGTGTACTTTTGTTTTGTAGTTTGTAGGCATTATCATAATTAAGAATTTGTTATATTTTAGTTAGTGTTAGACAAAATCAGTTTAAACTACATCTCGCCCTATGATTATAGGCTATACGTCTCTTTATTATTTATTGTATTTTTATTTAATATTTGTTATGTATGCTAGTGGTACAGATGGCATAATGAAGGCATATTATTATTGTTATTATGTAGGCAGTAAATTAAATGACATGTAAACATGTAGTATCAAATAATTTGTTTTGTCTCTAATAACAACTAGCTAGTTGTTGTTTTTTTTTCTGTAAATTTAGTTATTTTGTGGCATGTTTAATTCCATTTATTATATGGATGAATTTTACATAACCTTTCGTTTTTTCAGTGAATGAAAGTTTCGGTTTTGGAAAAAACTATAGGGTGGGGGTTGTTACTGATAAACAATAATTGTGAGACGGAAACTATTGTCAGCACCCTTTAGTACTATTAAAACAGTTAAATATTTACCTTTTCTTGACATGTCTTATAATTTTGGAGGTATTTTAACTAAATATTAGCGATAGGGCTCTCCGCCCTCCAAAAACGAGAAATCTATAAACCCACCAAGTTTCATTTAACCGCGCTCCCTTGCTAGAGATTCGTATATATGATATTCGTATATACGATATAGAGGAAGGATTGTTCGTACACCTAAGCTGGCATAATATTCCAATAAATTTAACCAACCAATATTGCACAAGAAGTAATGTTCAGCTTGCGGTAAACTATACCCACACAAAAACCGAAAATACATTTTGTTTGAATTTATGACAATGCGGTTGCAGTCGGCTTTGTATATTCTTGTGATTTCCAACACGCCATCCAAATTAAAAGATTCACAGTCCCAGAAACCACCTCTACAAACTACTTACGCACATTATGGCGTGTGGTATACGACATACCAAGATCTCACCATTTTGAGTGGATCTACACAATTAATCATCGCATTTCTTAGATGTTTCCTCATTTCCTTACATATCCTTTAGCAATATAATCACTAGTACTACACCACTTGTAATTCTATGAATTTGCGATGTTAAGTACAAGTAAACTGTCTTAGATGAGTACGTGGCTCTCTTTTAATGGAAATCCTGGAAATAATCCGATTTCTTGCCTCCGTGATACCAATGTACGAATTAGTTAGCCTTATGTGCGACGCAATTAGTACAGCAATGATTTGCAATTTGAGAGCGCGTGCAACAGATTCGCATACTTTTTTCGCTTAACAGCATGTACGTGAGGTACGTGATAGTGGCATTATCTTACGTGAATCTATGCCTGTATGTGAGTCTTATTCATTGAGATAACATCGGGATAAGTGGTAGTGAAGTTTGTAACGTATTACTCGTATTACTATATAATTTTACAGCTGTAACACCTGCACGGTTGTAGTTGTGCTTCATTGAAGAGTAATAAATGTCAGAAGATTTAGCAAATCGTAAATTTGATTCAGATTCTTACCATTAAAAGCACTACTAGGTGTAGAAATGCGACTCAAAACTGACCTAGAACGCATTCTAAATCAATTCATTTAATTAGGAAAATGAGGAAGCATACATTTTTACAAGAAAGGATGCTCTAAATCAATTTCAGAAATCAAAACCTATAATTGACCATAGTACCTAAACAGCATACCAATACTTGTGCAATCAGAAGTATTGAATTTATTCAATTATTCCAGTATTCCAATATTGGAATAATTGCTTGGTGAAGGAGGACGCTAGAGTATGTCAGGTCAGTATGCGTGATATCACCAAATTTCTAATAATAAATTATCAGCACCTCAGAGGTAAATTATATTAAGCCACAATTTTTGAATCAATTAATAAGCGCAATTTAATTTTTTTTGCGAATTCTAATTTGCTGTCATTCCAGGTCAGATATTTTAAAAACAAGTAAGACTAAGATACATTATTAGTATATCTTGACTGAAATAAAAGAGAGACACATTTTGATTTTCAATTTTGAAAAAGCAGTGACTCAATACACTTTACCTCATGAGGGGCTGATATATAGTTGATAAATTAAAATAGACTCTAATAGTATAAATTGCAATCTCTCCAATAATAGTTTATAGTACGTATGAGAAACGACATCGAAAGACCTTCCTTCGTAGAAAATAATATCTTACTCGGAGGAAACTCCAAGCAACAAGTCCATATAAGGCTAAAGATTAAAAATGATAAATGAAGTAAGCTTTGTTTTATCGACTTATGCTTAGTTGCTTTTCTGACCTGCGAGAAAGAAGGCAAGCAGATTTATTTTACGGAAACTATTAATATGTGGTTTTAGCTACACTTCGAGTCAATAGTGACTCAAAAATTTCAGGTTGCCAACTGCTGAATGTTACTACTATTTATTAATTTTAATATTATTTCAGCTAAGTGCAAAGTTCTGTAGTGGAGAGAAGTCGTGTGCTATTTACATCGAAAAGGGTCTGAAACACACTGCATGGAAAATACAAGATAATCTACTAAAATCCGGTGTTTTTGAATGTGCTGTGAGTAACTCTGTTATCGATGGAGCTGGTATCATTGCGGTGACTCTCTATGGACCGCCTTTAGGGAACGTTACTGATTTTTTAATTAGGTTAGAGCATTTATTATTTAAGATATATGACAAGAACACAATTATTTTTGTAGCAGAAGACTTTGAACATTGAAATGCTAAAAAGTAATGTTGACAAGATTACCTTAATGTCTATTATGCAATCCTTCAATTTGATACCGCTCATAAAGGAAAATACGTAAAAAGAATCACATCCAATACATGTAGTTGTATAGATAATATTTTCGGTAGTTGTACTTTTGTGAAGGTGACAGTTTTACATACTTGTGTGTCTGACAATATCGCGCAAAAAGTAGAATTCATAATCTCAATCTGTAAGAAACAATATTTTACATAGAGGCGCATCTTTTCAGGACTAAATGAAAGTAGGTTGCTGGATAATGTAAAACAAATTGATTGGATAGACTAGGTTCATAGGTCATAAATTTACTTGTATTTACAATGAGTGCTATTCGTTAATAGTTAGTATTAATTGTAATCCCCGTAGGAATACTGTACGCGATTCTAAATTAATTGAATATAAAAATAGTTTGGATATACTTTTAATGTTGTATATGTTAGATTCTGGTTATAAAGAACTGTACAATAACACAAAAAACGAATATGACGACTTGTTAAAGAGTAATCTGGCAAGTGAATACGAAGAAAGACTTGCTAACTCAGACAATAAAGTGAAATGTATGTGGACTATATGCCACGAAATATTAGGGTATCGAATTGTCAGATTGAGGGTAATCCTGGCGAAAATCCTTCACAGTATAATAGATTCTTGCTCTCGGTTATTCCGGAATTGATCAAAAAGTTGAATGATATCCCTTTTCATTGAGACATCATTGAATGATATGGCGCATTTCTTTTGCAAAATTACATTATAAATTATATTCTTTAGTTTATATTCTTGAACGAAGCATTAGCAATATTCGAACGCCACTATTATTTTAATTTGTAATAAGTATACAAGAACCATCAGCAAACATAATGACATATTATCCTATTTTTTAATTCTCCATGATATAATTTAATTTTGTTTAATTTGCGTATGTTAATGTTATATGTTAGAATATCCTATTCGTCGTAATAACAAGGTGGTGCACATAGTTCTAAGCAATAATGTCCATAAACCTTGAATGTTGGTTTATACTTAGAAGGGAACACCGGCAAATACTACACAAGGGTGTAGACTGTGCATCTTCGGCAAAACAAAACTCTACAGGATTTTAAAGCGCCAGGATTTTCGTCCACGTATCCCACTCTTATACCATGAATACTTGAACACGTCGAAAAATCTTGGAGAAGAAAACTGATTGTAGGTTAGGGGACTGTAGTTTAATATATTATTTCTTTGATGCAAATCGAAATCATAGCTCATAAGAATCACTGTATCATAAAAAGTTCTAACATAATTTTTCCACAACCTAAAACCAAACACATCTAGAGGTTGTACCACCGTTGTGGTTTCTTTTGGTATATTTAAAATGTTTTATCTTGCCCAGTTCAAGAATTAATCAAAAGTAGACTGCTTGGTGCGGTGTTTGGGAGAAAAACACTAGTTAGCCAGATTTTGAAATGACTTGAGGTGAGCTTTTCAGACGTCGAAGAAGAAATATTAAATTTACAGGTCGAAGCAATGATTGCGCAACTCGAGGTCCAAACGTATTTGTAGACTCCTTTAATACTAAAAATAATGGTGAAAGTAATTTTAGTGTGTGTGCCGAGAAAATCAAAGATATTTTTTAAAGTGTAGTTTATGTAGTACTTACAGTATAATACATATTTATCAAGCACAGTATAAAAGAAAAAGTTTTGACAAGCGTAGGAACGCATGTCAAACTTTTCCAGCTGATAAAATTCCCAAAGATAAGTGAATGTGCTTAAAACTGTGCTGATATGTGTGCATCCATTGTGCATCTGATGTCGCAATACCTATCACAAAACCAAAGTTATATCTTTTAAGGGATATGCATCACAAACATTTCATGTACTGAACAATAAATAGATGAAAAAAAAACAGGTTTGTTAGTCGTTCTTCACTACCTTTATTTTTAAAAAAGTATCTTTTAGACTACTTGTTTCAGCATAACCATGCCATCCTCAGGTGTAAGAAACGTCGCAGGAAAAACAAAATAAGAAGTAGTTTTAATTTATCTTGATAAAGATTAATTAATTGAGTGTATGTAAAGACACACCCCTATACATACATTCAATCACAATTTCACAATCCCTTGTTTCTGAATATACACGCTTCATAATTAATCGTTATTAAAATAAATTGGAACATGTAGTGTTTTTTAAAGTAAAGAGAGTGAAGAAGGACCAACAAACCTGTCGTTTTTTTATTTATTTATCGTTGAAACATATAATTCAAGAAAGGGAAAATATGAGTATTCCACGTATAGTTTAGTGTACCACAACTATCAAACTTCACACCATTATTCTTTAACATTTACGTATAAACAAGTTGGATTTTTAATTTTCTGGGTTAGATTACCCGCGTAATCTAAGACTACCTAATTAAACCATCAATATCAATGGGGACTTCAAACGCTTTTAAAATAAAGGAATTGAGAGTTCTATTTGATGCGCAGTTATTTTGATCCTGTTAGTTAGTTAGTTAGTAGATGTTATATATGTGTAATTGCAATGAGGTGCCTCGGTATCGGTTTTAGAGCTTGTTGAAATGTTGAAGGCTCAAACATACAACGAACATACATAAATGAGAATTCAGTGAAAAAAATGGCTATTTGGTATGATAATATGTTTAATCAAATTTGTTGTGACTAAAATATTCAGTTTCTTCAGTCTTCATATTTTATCAAATCGCCCCTCCGTATGCATTCTGAATACGTCAAAAGCAATGTAATTACTTCTAATTTTACAGGAATACATTATTGTTTACTTTTATCTGCATTTATTGTCTAATAGCTAAATAACCATCACTTGAACTCCATAGGTACTCAGATATGTGATGATGAACAGTACTATTCTGTAGAAATTTATTTTCCGATTTATGGTTATTTAATTTTACTATATACCATTTAGCGTATTAACAACTTGTGTTTTATCTCTATTTAATTGTTCTCTAAAGGGTCATTAATGCTAGAGAAAATGAATAATTATTACTATCCATACTTGTGCAATTTACGTTAAATTGCCGGGCGCTAAGCTCCGTTTGCTAATAAGCAGCGTTGGTTTTATTTATACCTAAATTAAATTTTTCAATAACATTAATTAGCTGCTGTAATGCACGAAATCATTTTTGAGGTTTATGTTTATTGCGTCAATTACATTCAGTTGTCATTCTGTTTCAGCATATTATGTGTCTTTTATGCTTTCTATAATGCTTTGAGATGACGCGAATATGAAACAAAACTCGCAAACTGTGGGACATATTAATATTAATAAGTGGTTCGTAAAATCAATTATTCAGAAAATTTACTTTCAATGAAAGAAGGATATTCGTTGAACTGTATTTGCATTCGCTCAGAAATGTTGCAATTAATTATAAGTATTTCGAGTTTACGATCTACTGGAGTGGAAAGTAATTAATTTTCTGAGAAGTGAATTTGCGGAATTAATCACCGACATTGTGAATCATTTGTATAAACAAATTTTCGAATTAAAATCTGAAAGGGATATATTCAAACATTGATTCAATTCAATTATTATCTAAGAAGCCTGTAAATATTGCACATGCCAAGTAATCACATAAGAATAGCGGTCTATCTAAAAACAAAAGGATTCGCCTAAAAACTTCGGCCCATCGGTCACCTTAAAATCAACATTTAATTTAAGCGATACGAATGATGACTCATAAAAAACAGTAACCAAGAACAACAGCAAACTAATACTCTATGCGGCTCTTTGGAAAACTACGCTTAAAGGAGCAACACAATATTCCCACTTTCAGGTAGGTAAGTGGTTTAGAATCTGACTTCACCGAAATAAAAATGTAAGTCATCTAAAAAATAAGGGACGATGTAAAGCGTGTAAGCATTAATGTTAACCGCCCGAAGGAATATTCTTCTTTCATATTATCAGTGCTGGTGATATACAAGGACTTGGTAATAAGTTTTGAGACGTGGTTTTTTGTGCAGACTTCTAAAGAAAGAAGAACGTAAGTAACACCTTTTACGCAATTATGTTATTAGAACATCACACAAACCAGCCTGCAATTGGGGCCCTTTGCGTGTTATGCATAAGAACATTAGAATATATGTGTAAAAAAGTGAATCAACTTCTAAATTACATCGTATTGACATCTGAACACTGACAAATTGAGGAACAACTTAAGGCAATCTCTGTGAATATTCATACGTTTCATCGTTCTTATGTGTTTGAATCTACTGAAGTTAAACCTAGAAGTGATGTGCAGACAAACTTATCCGTATCAAACATTATTGAAATACGTAGTAAGGAAATAATTTCTCACATTAATTTATATAGAGTATCATCCTCGGATTCGAATGAATTTATGAAGCAATGACTCTATTAGAATTAATTGTTGGGGAGTGAAAGCATGTTGTTACAAGTGACGATTTTAACAATAATTTTACTATGGATTTTGCCACTATAGCGGACTTTTCTTGAGCTAATTTTGTAACAGCTCGCTTGAACTGCTCTAGACTTAAATAAGTTCTTAATTAACCCTGACTATGAACCCAATCAATTAGATTTGACGAACAAAATACAAAAGCTCGCCAATATTTAATTTTTCATTATCATACCAAATTTTCAGGAAAATATATATTCTTCATCAGGGTAGCTATCGAAGTAACAATTAGTCGATTACAAGCAAAAACAACAATTAAACATGTATACCCAATGATTGTACCAGTATCAGTAATATTTAAAATTTTTAAATTTGTGTACTTTTCGTCGAAATCTTCCAGTTCTGGCGGAATAGATGACGTGTTGTGGACCACAGCTCAGTATCTATATTATATACTAACTTGCTGAATATTAATGATTTACATAGATTGATTGCATAATCTTTACATCTTAAAGCATCTCTAAATATAGGTATGTCACTGTGTATGCGAAATGACAGTTCTGAATAAAAAATTACACCTAAAGCAAATTATTTATGCTACAGTTATAAACTATTGTACCTAATGAACCTATATTAAAAAAGAGCTAGAAGTTGGACTGCATTGTCCGGCAGTTTCCAACCAACCAACTCTTAAATGCAGATTAATCAGCATATAATAAGAATTTTGGGATTACGAAAATGATGAAAACATTGATGTAATATAAATAAGGTATCGTTGGTATAATCAATTGGGTCTATGTGTGAGGACATGACGGAAAAATAAACGAAATAAGGTTTATTTTCTCACAAATTCCTTGTATTAAATCAAGCTATGGATTTCATGTTAAAGATACATCGTCAAGCTAGATGACAAAATGACCACAAATAAAAAAAATGCAAAATAGATGTTAAAAAAATTATATACGTCTCAAATAAATAAATTCCGTTAACAAGTTATAGTTAAAAAAAGTAATAAATATAAAGTAACTGTTCAGATTTGCAAATAACGTTGGTTTTAAATGCGAGCTTTGCAAAAAAAAAACATTTGTTACAACAGCAGGTCTTATAATTCTAAAATACAAGTCAATCCAACTGAGCTTCTACAAAAACTTACATACCAACTGTCATTAATCATCTTTTCTTTTTAAAAATTAGTAAATATTACATCCGCTTGAGGATATAAATCGCTAGCCGTTTTCAAAAACTAAGATATTCCAGCAGATTTGTTACTATTAGTTGTTTTTAATGAAATCCATTATGTTGAAGAATTATTATACTTTCAACTTGGTTTTAATTTTAACATTATGAGTAATTTTCCAAATATAAACTGCTTGAAAATAGGGCCGTAATTGCACACAGTACCTTTCTTTCTACAAATGTTATTCATGCAGAATTTTTAGAAAACATAACCTTTTCCTGTAAAATTAATAATATTATTCAAACTTAAATAGGCAAACTGTATAAGAATATCTTTTACAAGCTCCCGCATTTATGCATTGATCTATTAAGAGATTTGAGCCTTTAATCTTTCTATGGTGGATAATGCGTTTGTTTAACTGATGCTACAATTATAATGTTGATACGAGTAGCAAGGCTTATCTGATCGTCAGTAAATCGATTTATACGCAATCACGGTTTAAACTATAATAATAAATCCAAACAATTTTGAAGAATTTTCTACGCTAAGCAACAGGAAGGAATCAATTACACACATACCCACTGAATCCATTATGTACGGCTAACTAGAAAGCCTTGAAGAGCAGTACAATAAAGGAGGTAATACACATCTCGCATCAGTACTTGTGCCCAACAATGAAGGAAGCGGGTTATATTTTATATAACAAAACAGGAGGAATATAATAGTTTTTAACAAGCCAAAAATACTGTTAGATCGCTTGATTTACCCGTGAATTAGTATTAAGTAATATAGGCTACCGTAGAAATTTATGGATGGGAGAAAATGATTAAAATAACCGTTTAGATTTCACTTTATAGTTGCACCTACAGTATGAAGATATTATGTATATTCCTGCATATACATGCATATGCACGTGGTTTATTACTCCACACATTGTAATTAAATACAGATATTGGATAGGAAAATAAACTAAAATGATTTACTGGCAGGAATACACATGCACATACGGCGTAACATATAAAGTGTAGGACGGTAAAAGTCTGCAACGCCTAGAATTTATTCGTTGATAATGGATAATTATAGTTGCGAATGACGGCGTATTTATTGGAAATGAAAGAGGCATTTGCCGGACACTTACAGCTCGCACAGGCATCGTAAAAAGAGAGTAAATTTTAAAAATGGGCACACGAGACCGTATCGAGACAGTAGAAATTATGTTTACTACGCTTTATTATCCCCAATAGCGGCAAATATGGTCGGAAATATTTCAATATTATACTTAACTTCTATGCGCGTAAGGAGTAATTCAATCCGTTACTATGATAATGATAAATAATAGCAATAATGTGACGAGCTTCCACGAAAAGAACGCAAGCCACTTTTGTGCTACAGGGAATGCTTGTGATTTCTTCCCAAACATTTGTTCGAGGATAAATGTGGCGATCAAAGGCAAGGCAACCTTATACGGTGTGCTGTCGATGTACAGTACGGAAACATTGAGTGTAATATCGCTGAAGGAGAGTGCCTGTTTCTTCTTCTATATGGTTACTTATCCAATTTTTACGATTATACGAATCTCTTTGATACACGAGTTTCACAATAAGGTCTTTTACTTGCAGCAAATGAAACATTTCTGAAATTGGTTGAAAAAAAAAACAGTTTCATTTCATCAAGTATTAGTAACAAAAACGGAATCAGGAAGTCTATAACAATACGACGCTTACGAAATTATACAACACGATCATACATTCCTAAGAAAGGAGCGTTTTAATAATGTAATTAAAGCCCCTTCTAATAAATAATATCATTTCGGACATAAAACATCTGGCGAGTGAAAGCAAACTACACGAAGAAAAGAATACCCACACAAATAAAACCCCAGGTTAATTAATCAAGATAAGCTTTTCTGTCAAATAAAACCGAAAACATTGAAAAAATATCAAAGTATTGCCACTAACAGAACATGGACATTATTTTATTTTATTTTTCAGGTAGTACGCCATACTAGTAGATTGTGAAAGGTACTATAATTGCTACTTCTTAATTACGATATTTAAATCTCAGATAGCAACTCCTTTGCATCGTCATGTGCATGTACATATTTGTAGTGACTCTGATTAGGCAAAGTTACGTTTGATGATCGGTCATATAATGCGGTTGACTGGCTAAGTCATTAATGACACAGAAATGTGAAAGATTATCACTAATACCTGAGAAGTTCAATGATGGCTCAGTTAACAAATTTGACAAATACAAAAGATATCTCTTAATGCACTAAATACTGACGTGAACTTCTTCAGCAAATAACTTGTACGCCGTTATTCTATAGGCACAATAACAAATTAAATTTCTAGCATTGCTTTATCGAAATACTTTCGAATTTTCTAGAGAAGTATATCTAAAATGCCGCAGAAACCAGATAGGTAAACTAACCATGTTGGGCAGCAGCCCCACGAAAAGAAACACGAGGTTTAAGGCCAAACATGAAGTATTAAGCATACACCACATGGGTCAGATCAATTAGGTATCTCTGCCATGGTAGACAAAAAAATAACAGTAGCAATTGACTACTTCTGTACAACAGTAGAATATCTCCTAGATCTCTAGGCAAATGTGAGGCTTCCCAGATTATCTGAATATCAGGTGATGTTATAAAACGCTTGGGAATGCGATTAATATCATATGACTTGTATATGATTCTGATCTATTTAACAAAAATTTCGGGATGGAAATCATAAATCCAATAAGCTCTATGAACAAACGATGCAATGTTAGAGGAAAAGCACAAATCTAAAACAAGCACCCCGGGATGATTTAGCTTTTTTGATCAATTTGTGATATGTAAGATATTTTTTTTATAATTAAGCCAATGAATGATAGCGTGATACTATATATACACCTAAAACCTTATTTAGAGTGTCAAAAAACGTGGTATGAGGACAGATAATAAGCTAGGTCTAAGAACAATGGCTTATAGTTGTTTTGACACAAATTTAGGAAAGAGGTATTTAAATTGCAACATTTTTTTTTATTTGACCTTTATAATTGGTAATCGTTTCTTTCCGTAGCTGTTAATGGATTAGGAAAGCTTTAGTTACGGGGATGTTGACAAGCATTCCAGTGAACTTTCCTATAAAAAGAAATGAGTAACAAGTCTTTGATTTCTGGGGTTTAGGTCGTTTGAATAATTTTTTTTCTTAGGCGACCTAAAACCCAGAAATTGGAGCATTAATTGCAAAAATCCTTGTTAATGCTTTCTGGGAGCATCTTCTCAGAGCAGTAGCTTCTTAATCTAGACCATAAGGCACCACGAATAGAAATCAATGAAATACCCAAGTGCAATTATGTGCAAATACGAATATCTGGATACAAAAATACAGGAAACATCTGTCAAGCTAAAGATGAACCAATGATATACAAATAGCTGATCTGGTTTAATATGTAAAAGAACAAAACGCAAAGTATCTCAGGCAGACGTTAGAGGTTTCCAGAGGCTCTGTCGTCACATAAAAAGTAGTAGTGAGTGACACGCTCAGCTTGGTCAAGAAAATTAGTTTTAAAATGAACAAAGTGGTAACAAGAGTATCCATAGGTAACTGTTATTGTATTAATAAAACAACTGGACAGTTTTAACCTAATTGATTGAATTGCATTTTTTAATAATCAATAAAGCCAGAAATTATTTTACTTTCAAAATACGCGACATTGTCATGTCAAAGTTAATTTTTAAAGAAAAGTGATTTCTCCCGTTTTTATTAATATAAAGTTAGGATCCAATTGAAGTTATAACATGCCGTAGGTGATTCTGGGAAAGTTTAAATTTCATTGGTGTTTATTAGATAAAATTTAAGTTGAAAAATATTCGTGTTCTAATTTCTGAGGAGAGCTGTGTATATAGGTACAGACGAAACTTTAAAGTAAAAGAAGTTTAATTTATCAGGCGTTTCTAGTAGTTATTTCTCTGCCAATACCCAGAATTTAAAAAAAAAAGTTAAATTACATGCGAATAAGAAACCTCCATATTTTATATTATTACTAATTGGTATTTTAGGTAGAAAAATTCTCTTCATAAGTGAAATAGTAAATAACCTTAGCACTATTTCAATTGCTTCTATAAATCTGTCGACACCTCTTTCTTCAAATTTCAACACTTTCAGATAAACTTCAAAAAATACCAATATTTGCGTAACCAATTTGAGGAAGAAATAGTATCTAATGCACCTCCTTTGTTCATTCACACCAAGACACTTTCAAAGAAGTAAATATCAATTTCGTCTTGATAACCGGCAATAACTGAAAAAGTAAATTGAACTACAAAAGCTCTATTTTGAGCATGACAGTCTCCTGAAACTACGTGCCGCTTCCTCTTGTTTAATTACAAACTTTAGGATTGAAGCTCGAGCCTAAATAAGCAATTCACCAATATATTGGTGGTCACATCGGTGAGTTTCAACACTGGCTTACCGAACTTGTTAGCAGTGATTCAAAAGCTTTTAATGCTGCCTTAACACCGCGCGACGCGTGTAACACAAACATTTAGGTATATTTTCCTTGGAAATTCAGTTTATATGTGTTGGTAAATATTTACAAGTAATATCTGTAATTTGAGTGTAATTCAAAAGAAATTTGGTGTTAAAATTCGTGATTGGTAAGGTAAATATGTCACAAAGGTGCTTCATAATCTGACGACAATACAGAAAAACATTCTTTTGTTTGTAAGGGAATTTCTGTTATTTATGTTGTTTTGTAAATGAATGAAACTGTTAATAATCAGTGTTTTTATTCACCGAGTAATGAAATGAATATTTATACAAACTGTTGAGCTTTAAGCGTTAAAAACTTTATTTGCTATAATGCGCAACAAGCAACTTCTAAGAGGTAAGTAAATAAAACTGAAGCAGGTTCTTTAAGGTACTGAGGTAAAAAAGTATTAAAGAGAGAAGCGTCTATGAAATGTTGATTTCACTGAAGGCATAGCAAGTAAATTGTGCGGCGCAATTAAAAATGTTTACGCAATTCATACCACGAATTACAGCAAGCTTCACCTCTACTAGTAACTATTTTAATAGCACTGATGCCTTCCATAAATTCCTTAACGAATTGAGCGACTTCAAAATACAATTTAATTATTTCGAGAAACTCATAATCGCTTAATCCTTAAAGTTTATTATTTCCCGCGATGCTTTTTGCGATTAACTGAGTGTAATGCTAACAACAATCTTCGTTCCATGGAAATTATTGCCCGAAAAAAACCGCC